>RJWM01009405.1:0-34194 GCA_004363535.1 Dasyprocta punctata | reverse complement strand
TGTGCCCGCCAGCCAGCGCTCTGTTCCTGCTGTCTGTTTTTTTTTTTTTTTTTCCCCAGCACTGGGGATTGAACTCACAGTCTCACGCCTGCTAGACAGGTGCTTAAGCCACTGAGCCAAACCCCCAGCCCTCCTGCTGTTCTTTAAACCCTTGTTCATGAGAGGAGCGCGTTGGACCAGGAGATCTCGGACAGTGCTGCTTTTCAAAGCTCAGTTTGTGACAAGAGGAGCCTGCGCTCCAGAGTCAATCAGTGTATACTGCCTTTCACTCAGAGTTTTTCTATTTAAAGACAAAAAAAAAAAAAAAAAAAACCTCGGTTAACAGTGTGTTTAGGGCTGCGATTGACATGGGTCCTGTGAAAGTGCCTCAATTCCTGATAGCTGGGTGACCAGCAGTTCATGTCTAAGCCACACTGAGTAGCACAGTGGTTAATTTAGGAATCTGGTGTACAGATCTATAGAAGTTCTCTCTTGGACTTGGTTTACTGCGTAGCGTCTTCCCTCACCATTTGGCCCCTCTCCATGCTTTCCTTTGTGCCGAATTCTCTCTTCCTGACAGGTCCGCAATTCAGACCCCAGTGATCCAAACAGAGAAATGGTTGTTCAGCTACTCGATGACTTTAAAATATCAGGAGTTAATGGAACACGTATCCTTTTCAGAACTTACTCTTTATAAGTCATGAAATAACCTTGTTCCAGGGAATGGAACTGGAGTTGTACAAATAACATTGATACCTGTAAACTGTAATAAAACTACCTCTATATCCTTCAGGGTTCATTAGTGGGACAGATTGAATACTTTAAAAAAATAAATGGATAAATAAATAAACACACGCACAGATGGTATATAAAGGACTTACAAAGTAGACTTGCTGTGGCCCCTGCGGAGTCAGGGCTGGGAGAGTGCAGAAAGGCTGGCTGCATGCTGAGCAGCCAGGAGCTCACAGCAGGGCCTGCTGGGGGTCTGTGTCGGAAAGCAGGGATTCACTGTAGTTCAGGCTGGCCTTGAACTCACTTTGTAGCCCAGGTTGGCCTCAAACTTGCCATGATCCTCCTGCCTCAGCCTCCCAAGTGCTGGGATTCCAGGCATGCAACACCATGCTGAGCTTTAGATTATGTTTAGAATCTAAATATTATTCACATTCTAACATAATGAAAAAACTGACTTGTTTTATATGTTTAATCTGGGTTTTTTAGAGTGTTGGAGCTGGAAGTTTGAATTTTAGTTCATTTTCTTCACAAGTTAACAATGTTCTGTGCAGATACTTGATTGGAAAATCTAAAATTATTTGTTGATGAAGTATTTTAAGGTGTATAAGTGAAGACATTTCATATATCTTACTATTTACCATGCCTGTTTAGACTCTTAACGCACACGCTTAATTGACATTGATTCCCCTCCTCTCTTAAGAGAGTAAAGTACAAATGACTATAGTTTCATGTAGAGTGGACTGTGGGAAGAAATTTGAACAGAGAAATGAAAAGTTTGAGAAAGGAAGGGAAATAGGTGGTAAATGTGAAGACTTTTTTTTGTGTGTGTGTGGCACCGGGGATTGAACTCACAACCTCACACCTGCCAGACAGGCGCCCAAGGCACTGAGCCAAACTCCCACCCCTAGTTTTTTGAGGCAGGGTCGCACTGTGTAGCTCAGGCCAGCCTTGTGCTCGTCAGCCTCCTGAGTGCTGGGATTAAAGGTGTGCACCACCACACCCGGCTTGAAGACTTATTTTAAAGCTAGTTCTAAGTCATTTCTTTATGGAAATAAAAATCACAGTTTACAGATGGCTAAGGAAAAGTATCACATCCATCTTAAAAAAGTATCCTTATGCCTGTTGTAGACACCTCTTAGATGGTTTGCTCTGTGTGTGTGTGCACGTGTGTGTGCATGCGTGTGCGTGTGCAGAGTAGAGACAAAGCCAAGAATTGCCTACGTAGTGCCATGGTAGCCATTAGATTCTGTGTCCCATTGAATTTGTAGTGTTACTATAAGACTTTTTTTGCTAACTGGGAAAATTACAGGCAATTACATACCGTTCTTAGTAATGATGGGCACCTGTTACCCTAAGCAAGAACACTATTTTAACCATTAACTTGGTTTGAATTTCAAGTTCAAGGTTGGTTGGTTGGTTGGTTGGTTTAGACAGGGCCTCACCATATAGTACAGGCTTGCATCACCATGCCTAGCTCAGGGTATTTTTGAAACATTGCTAGGTGGTTTATGCCCACTGAGTCCCTTTTTAATTCTTTTCTTCTCTTGTCCTTAGCCATTCTCTCTGTTCATCTCCCAGCCGTCTTGGCTCCTGCTTTGTTTGCGTCAGTTAGAGATTGAGAAGGGTGCTGGATTAAGGGCGGCAGGTTATACCATTTTCCTCAGTACACAGCCCACCTACACATGGAGCTGTCCACCCGCTTTGTCTGTGTGTCTGGGCGTAATTGCTTTTGCCACCACATCACTGTGGTTGTTAAAATATTGCTGACAGGCTTTCTGATACATTCTTGTACAGTTGACCTTTCTTGTTTTGCAAGCTCCTCTTATTTATAATGTATCCTAAATGTGGCTCTTACTCAGTAATGTTTTTAGCCCTTTGTTTTCTGTATACTAGATTTTTTTCATGTGTTAGTTTCAGATGTTACTCTTTTTTCTGACTCTTGCCTTTTTGACCCCAAAGTCTTCTTTACCCCAAGCTGTTGGCGCCTACATTTTGCTCTGTAACTAATTGATTATGGCATTCTATTGAGATATTTTTTAAGCTATTAAATGTAATTTTATATCACTGCTTACAAATTTAAGTGTTTGTGAAAGTGCAGTGCTTCTCAACAAATAAAAGTTAAGAGCATGCACCTACAAACATAAAGAAAAACAGCTTAAAAGTTTCTATTTTATGTTTACTTTTTGGGGGGGTACTGGGAATCAAACTCATGACCTCATGCTTGCCAGGCATGTGCTGTGCTGCTGAGCTATATTCCCGGCCTTTATGCAATCTTTAAAAAAAAAAAAAAGAAAGAAAGAGAGAGAGAGAGAGAGAGAGAAAGAAACTTTGGTGAATTTCAAACATACAAATGTAAAATGGAGCCAAATGCGATGTCACATGGTTATTATCCCAGTACTCTTAAGAAGCTGAGGCAAGAGGATCATAAATTCAAGCCGAACCTGGGGAACTTAGGGATTCATCAAGACCTCGTTTCAAAATTTAAGAAATAAGCAAAGGTCTGGGTGGGCTCCAGTTTGTTGAAAAAGGCCCTTGGGTTAAATATCCCAGTACCACAAAACAAAGCAGACCATATAAAAATGTAATGCATCACCACAGATCCATTACCAATTTTACAAGTCATCAGTTTACAGCTAATCTTGTTTTTGTCTATTTCTCCTGATAGTTCTGTAACCCATCTTAGATACATTACTCCATTCCTAGTTATTTTAGAATATCTCTGGAAAACTTTTTGTGGTGGTTGTTGTTTTTGTTATTTATCTGTTGTACTGGTCATTGAATCCAGCCTTTGCACTGATCTGTAACTAAATCTTTTTTTTATTTTTCTGTCAGGTCTTACTACGTGACTAAGCTGCCCAGCCTTGGGCTTGAATTTCTGATCCTCTTGCTCAGCCTTCAGGAGTGCCGAGACTGTGGGACTGGGACCGCACACCTTTCCTTTCCTTTTCTTTTTTAGATGGGGTCTTGCTGTGCAGACTCAGGCTGGCCTTGAATTCTTGATCCTTTCTGCCTAAGCCTCCAAAGTTCAGGGGTTACAGGTGTACATCCATCCAGCTTCAGTATCTGTCAGGATTGGAGAGTTTCCTGTAATGAGCTGTCATTTTGCCGTCCGTTTTCTATGCACCATATAGTATTTTGTTCATTGTATTTCTGTGATTAGTTTTTTTGTTTGTTTTTTTTTGTTTTGTTTTGTTTTGTTTTTTAATCTTTTTGAGACGGGGTCTCACTATGTAGTTCAGGTTGGCCTTGGGCTCACTTTGTAGCTCAGGCTGGTCCTTAACTTGCAGTGATCCTCCTGCTTCAGCCTCCCAAGTGCTGAGATTACAGGAGTGTGCCACGGCACCCGGCCTTAGTTGAATTTTTTTTTTTTTGGTAGTGAAACATTTAAATTCCTTTTTCATTTCCTTCTGTATAAGCAGTGTGATTACCACAGGATTAGATTTACCATCCTAAAATATTAACAGTATTTATTTGTTTTAACCTTGTGTAATTTGAATTTATGCCAGTTTTAACTTCAGATTGATAAGTAGATTTCTCTTAACAGTTTGATACTTTTTTCAGTTATTGATGCTAAAGAATAATGTCTTTATACGTTGCATGCCCAGAAGTAAAAGCTAAAATTGTTTCAGAAACTTCGCTTCTCTAGGGCTGGGGGTTGGCTCAGCAGCAGAATGCTGCCTGGTGTGCACGAGCCGTGGTTCCGTGCTCTCCCCCATGATGGCTTAAAATGGTGCTGAAAACAGAACAAGGACAAAGTAATATTCCCATCTGTTTCATTTGAGCTCTTCCATTGTATGCCTTTGAGTTACTGCCTGTAATGTCTTTTCATTTTACTTCCCAGAATTCCTTTGAGTGTTTCTTGGCAGGGCGTGGTGACTAATTCCTTCAGTTTTTATTTACTTGTGAATGACTTTCTGTTGAATGTAGGATTTGTTTGTTTATTTGTTTGGGTACTAGGATTCAAACTTAGGACCTCATGCTTGCCAGGCAGGCGCTATGCTGCTGAGCTATATCCCCGGCCCCTGTATATAGGAGCTTTAATTGACACTTTTTCTTTCAGCACTTGGAACCTACTGACCCCGCTGCGTTTTGGCTTCTAAAGCTTCTGATGAGAAATCTGCTGACAGTCTTACTGAGAATCTTGCTTTCATATAACAAATCTCTTCTCTTGCTGTTTTCAAGGTCCTTCATCTTTTTCTTGTTTAAGATGTAATTTGGTGTGGGTCTTTTTGACTTTATCTCACTTGGAGTTCACTGAGCATCTTGGATGTTTATATTCGAGTCTTTCATCAATTCAGGGGCGATTTCAGCTATTATTTCTTCAGATGCCCTGCCGTTTTGTGAGTTTGTACTGGGACTGCCACAGCGTGTGTGTGTGTTGGTCTGCTTGCTGCTGTCTCAGCAGTTCCTTTAGGCCCTGTCCAGTTCCCTTCTGTTTCTGTTTATTCTTCAGACTCAGTGCATCGCTTACGTATTACTGTCTCCAAGTTTGCTGTTCTCCCTTCTGCCTGCTCAAATCTGCCTTGGGAGCTCGTGAATTTTTCATTTCAGTGGTACTTTTCAGCTCCAGAATTTCTTTATTCTTTAGACTTAATCCATATCTTCTTTTAGTTCTTTGAATATTTTTAAGACATTTGTTTTAATGACTTTGTATAGAAGATTTGCTATTGGATCTTTTTCAGGCACGGTTTCCGTTGATTTGTTTTCTTTCAGTGCACTGTACTTCACTCTTGTATCCCTTGTGGATTTTGTTTTTGTTGTTGAAAACTGAACATTTTGGATCTAATGTGGTAACTAGAAATCAGAGCCTGCCCCTTCCTCAGGATTTGTTGTTTTTATTATTGTTGTCCTGTTACAGTTTTTGTTTTTTGTTTTTTTTTCAGCACCAGGGATTGAACTCACAGCCTCGCGCCTGCCAGGGCAGGCGCTTAAGCCACTGAACCAAACTCCCGACCCTGGTTTTTTGAGGCAGGGTCGCACTATGTAGCTCAGGCCGGCCTTGCGCCGCATTGTAGCCCAAGCCGGCCTCGAACTCACAACGCTCCGCCTACCTCAGCCTCCCGAGTGCTGGGCGTGTTACGGGTTTTGTTTTTTATTGTTTATTTAGTCAGCTTGAGACAGGATTGAACTCACTTTGTAACCCAGGCTGACCTCAAACTCAGAGATTCTCCTGCCTCAGCCTCCGGAGTGCTGGGATTACAAGTGTGCGCCACCACAGCCGGGTGTTTTTTTATTCTAGACTCTCTCTACAAGGGATTAGCCTGAACTTAAGTTCTTGTCAGATCTCTTTAGAGAATGGGTGCTTTTCTGTGGGCAGGCAGTCACTTTCCACATACGTGCAGTTGCTTTTGAACAGTAAAGTTTTTATGCTGGCTCCCAAAGGAAGTAAAGGGAAAATGGCACTGATTTAAAATCCTCTGGAAGTCAGCCGGGCATGGTGGCACATGCCTGTAATCCCAGCACTGGGAGGCTGAGGCAGGGGAATTGCTGTGAGTTGCGAGGCCAGCCTGGGCTACAAAGTGAGCAGCTCAAGGCCAGCCTGAACTGCATGGCGAGACCCTGTCTCAAAAAGACCCCCACCCCCCAAAAAATCCTCTGGAAGTCAGAGTGGGAGAGGCTTAAAACAATCGGAGAAGTGCAAAATTTGCCACTCACCTCTTTACACTGTACTCCTTTCCATTGTACCGTTTGGCTTTCTCCTCTGAAGAAGGCGCTTCTTTTCCTCCCTCTCACTTCCTGCGAGCATCAGTATGGAATCCTTCTAGTTTTAATTATATACTCATGTGTAGCTTCACTCTTTACAATGCTCCCTAATTTGGCTGGTGGCCTCCTCTTTAAGCTGGTTCCTGTTTGTCTTGCTCGTGTCCTTTTTTTGTTGGCATAGCAAGGTGTTCCAAGCACAGCCTTCCTAGTAAGTAGCCTTGGATATGGCCATTTTTCTAAGGAGCTCAAGCTTTTGTTTAGTGTTGAATCTTATTTAAAACAAAAATCCAGGCAGTATGTCTTGGTGTACATGCACACTATGTTTCCAGTATACATAGAAGCTTCTGGTGGAAGATACTGGCAAAACTACTAGCATTGTAGCCCCCGCAGCATGATTGGATGCTTAGGCATAAAGAGAACACATGGTGGCACTAGAAGTTTTGTAAATTGCATTGGTAAAACAAGTCAGTTTCCTGTTTTTAAAAATGTTGGGGACTAAGAGTGTAGCTCAATGGGAGAGTACTTAACCTAGCATGCAGGAGGCCCTGAATTTCATCCCTGCACCCTAAAATATATGGAGAAATGTTGACGTTTTGTGCGTTGTCCCCTCCTGCCACGGAAGAATGTGTTTTTAGCTGGACGTGGTTTTTTTTAGAAGACAAAAAAAACAAGCAAACAAAAAACCTAACTTTCCCTCCTTGGAGACTGAGGATGGAAGTTACTGCCCTGACCCTGAGGGAAGAACTTTCTTAGCCTGAGCCTCCTGTTTTCACCATTTGCGTTGTAGGTTTCACTTCTCCTTTTACCTCTGTCTTAGCCTGTATAGCTTTTTCAATAAACCAGCCTCCTCCCACACACAATTTCCTGTTTCATGGATGCTTTCTTTATCTACAGCATTAGACCTAAGACTTTCAGAATATTACCAAGTACATATTTTTTCAGTCAACCTCTTTTTACATTGAAAATAATAACCTAGGACATTTTCATTTAGTTGGAATCCACATCTCGTCCTGTCCTGCTTTTCTCTTTCATCCGTTTTTGCCTCCTTAATGAACCCCTAGATATCTGCATGGTGTTTGAAGTTCTGGGGCATCACCTGCTCAAGTGGATCATCAAGTCCAACTATCAGGGGTTGCCGCTGCCTTGCGTCAAAAAAATTATTCAGCAAGTGCGTATCTGTCTTTGCTATGGGGCGATACTTTAATACTAAAGGAGCAGGAGTTTTCTGTTTCCAGGAGAATTTTATTTAGCCCACCGAGTTTATTGTATGTATTCTGTTGTTAAATGTTTCAGTATAATGACACTGGCCCAGACTTATCTCCTGTAATAGTTACTAGAGGCAGAAGCTGTGTGAGGTGGCTAACTTTGGAAAATTGGGTATTAAATACATGTTAGATACAGAATTGCTATGTCGAATTAGTATCATTTCTTGTATACAACGTTTTTGTGAGCATTTTCTAAATAGCATTACATAAACGTAGAATTCAATTTGCTATCAGGAAAATACTGCTTCAGCGTCAAATACTTTGTTTCGATAATATGTCATAAAGAAATTGCAGACTGGGAAACGCGACTTTGTTTCTTCATCAGTGAGGAAATTTGTACTTAAAGATACCTGGTTGTCTTTCCTCGCCTACATTTCAGCATTTAAAGAATATATTGAACATTTATTCTCAGTCTTTGTGATACATCTAGTTAAAGAATTATCTCCAACTAGACTTAGCTTTGGGAACGTTGGAAATTTATGTTTCATTGTGCTTTCATTTATTTACTTTTTGAAAAATGTTGTGTTCTGATTTCTTCCCCAGAAAAACTTGTATTGTTTTGTGAGTACTGATCTGTTCCATTCAGGTGTTACAGGGTCTGGACTATTTACACACCAAGTGCCGTATCATCCACACTGACATTAAGCCAGAGAACATCTTGTTGTCGGTGAACGAGCAGTACATCCGGAGACTGGCGGCAGAAGCAACAGAATGGCAGCGATCTGGAGCTCCTCCGCCTTCTGGGTCTGCAGGTATCCTGGGGGTGGAGCAGAACACTTTGCTCTCGTTCAAAGTTAAGACAAATGTCTGCTTTTATTCTGTTACCAGAGAGTTAAACACCACTCAGTCATTTACTATAAAATTTAAGAAATATATCAGCTTTCAAGAGGCTTTATTTTCATTATTGTTCCATATGAGAAGACTAGAGGTGACACTGTCCTTTAGCTGTAGATATGTTGTATAATAAAATGGTAGCTGACTTGTACTGGGGGTGATGGTGCACATCTCTAATCGCAGCACTCAGGAGGCTGGGGCAGGAGAATCACTGAGTTAGAGGCCAGCTTTGAACTACATAGTGAGACCCTGTCTCAAAAACCAATAAATAAGTAAATAAATAATAGCTTGTTTACAGGATTTTTTGGGGTTTTTAAATGTGCTTATTAGCTCTTACCGTGATCACACCTGCTGACTTACAGATTAGCAGTTTGCATAGGGATGAGATAACATTTGTGGTAGGAACTTGGGTTTAGCAATGGAGTAGTCAGAGCTGGGTTGACTACTACACTATCCTGGCCGATGTTGGCTGAGTTACTAGGCTTCGTTTTGCCTCTTGCAGGAGTTAATGGGATTAACTTTTATGTTGAACTAGTGTGCCATAGTTTTGTATGTTGGGTAAGGTATGTTTGCTATGGCTGTGATGATCCTTCATTTGAGGTGTAAGTTTTAGTAGTTTAATCATATTTGAGGAACTTTCTTGATACTTAACGTCAAAGCATCAGTTATCAGATCCTTTTAAAGAAAATTTGGAGAAAGGAAGCGGGGGCGGGATGTTGATTGGTATAGTTTCAGTTTTGCAAAAGGTGCATGACATCTATTATGCAATAGTGTGGATATAGTGAACAGTACATCTGACCCAAGCTGTGCTGTTTCCGGTAAAGTACTGTGCAGCGATGTAGCAAATTACTGTGGCTCTTGATGTTTCCTAGACTCCCTTTTAAAAGCTGACACCTCCTGAAGGGGAAGAATTACAAGAGTTAAGTAGGAGTCCTGGATGTGGACGAGGAGGTTGTCTTGTTACTTGCTCTATTAAGCACCACATGGGGATGGAAATAGGTGACTTCAGTAACATTAGTAGCACAAACCAGAAATGGGAACTTGGCTCCTTATGTAGGTTGATTGCTACTTGGGAAAGGATTTAAGTTTGGCAAATTTTGTGTGCATTCTTTGTCTTCTTTGAAAACAAAAAGAATGTAGCTAGACCAAGGTCACTTAAAAGCAGTGTAGACTCTGTGGGAAAGGTTTTCATTCTGGTAGGGGTGTTATCTAAGCCTTGGGTTATATTGCCTGCTGACTGCTAGATTCTTACTTGGTCTTCTTTTCTTTTCAGTCAGTACTGCTCCCCAACCTAAACCAGTAAGTATAAGGAGTTTCTATATTTAATTTTGATCAATAAGCTATGAGCTTGGGTTCTTCTGTTATGGTCACAGTTTGTTTAGAGATTGGAAACTAAAAGGGAAAAATATTACTCCTGCACTTCTATACTTTTTTCCAATAAATTCCCATGCATATTCAGCAAGTTTGTACTGGTTGAGGTTTCTATAAATTTGAGTGTCTGAGAGTAATCCCCCTACACACACAGACTGCTCAGAAAACCAACATTTATTGTGCATTTTGTTTTTTGTTTGGTTTCATAAGAATGCCTGCAGCTTTTAAGTTGAACAAATGTAGGGAAAGAGTGGAATTTAATTAGGAAATAATTAAAGTTAATAGTTATCTCCAACTAGGAATAATGAATTAGCCACCTGAAGGCTTTATTTGTTTGTAATCTCCGCCCAGGCTGACAAAATGTCAAAGAATAAGAAGAAGAAATTGAAGAAGAAGCAGAAGCGCCAGGCAGAATTACTAGAGAAGCGAATGCAGGAAATTGAGGAAATGGAGAAAGAGTCGGGCCCTGGGCAAAAAAGACCTAACAAGCAAGAAGAATCAGAGAGTCCTGTTGAAAGACCCTTGAAAGAGAACCCACCTAATAAAATGACCCAAGAAAAACTTGGTATACATAGAGCATCACAAAAAGCACTTTATGGCACACTTTTAACATTAGTTGATTGTTGTTATAATATAGTGGTCTCATACAACACATCTCTGGGGGTGTCCTTATAAGAAGTCAGATCTTATCATAATGTTAGGCAGGTAACAGTCAAATGTTATTTCTGACTTTCCTCAGGAAATGGGTCATAGACTTAACTTAGCCGTTGGGTAAGGATGAGAAGATCTTTGTCCTTCCATAAGTAGGTTTTAGATATTCAGTCATGTTTTTATGTCACTCAGTATCAGTTCTAGAAAATGTTTTAATCTAGTGAGAATTGTCCTGTTCTTTCACTCACACATACACATACATCTTTTTTTGTTTGTTTGTTTGTTTGTTTGTTCCTTAGAAGAGTCAAGTTCCATTGGCCAGGATCAGACACTTATGGAGCGTGGTGTAGAGGGTGGTGCAACAGAAATTAATTGCAATGGAGTAATTGAAGTCAGTAATGATACTGAGTACAGTAATAAAGAAACATTGAGGCTTAAAGAGGATCTCCATAATGCTAATGACTGTGATGTCCAAAATTTGAAGCAGGAACCTAGTTTCCTAAGCTCCCAAAATGGAGACAGCAGCACATCTCAAGAAAAGGACTCTTGTAAACCTGTGACCTTAGAGGTGTCAGATACCATGGTGTGCCAGCCTTCCGCAACTGGAGACCAGTCATTCGGTGAACAGGACATCAGCCACCTTCAAGAGAGCATTCGGGCAGAGATCCCCTGTGAAGAGGAGCAAGAAGAGGAACAGAATGGACCACTGGACAATAAAGGTACCTGCGAGCTGTGCTTCCCCGGCGCCCACTCCCCACGCAGCACGCGCGTGCATTTCTAGATTGAGATACCACCTCGCCAGCAGGTGACCAGGCTGCCTTCCACCTGCAGATCTGTAGGTGACTCTCAGTTGTATTCATCAGGGATGGGTGCACAGCAGTTCGTTGGGTCCTGTGAGCACAGGTGGCTTTACTTCTACAAACGGAGGGTGCTGCTGTGTTCTATTTTACATTGCCACCTGGGGGCCTACTAGAACTCTTATCTTGGAGAACTTCACTACCCTTTGGGTATTTCTGTATTTATTGAACAGTTTTATTGATGGTACCTGTTGTCTGTAGGAAAATCCACTGCTGGAAATTTTCTTGTTAATCCCCTTGAGCCAAAAAATGCAGAAAAACTCAAAGTGAAGATTGCTGATCTTGGAAATGCCTGTTGGGTGGTAAGTTAAACTTGTCTCAGCCTGTTTTGAAGTCACTGTGCATGAGTGAAGACTTGGGTTTATGCTAAAAGAAAACATCTGCAATTTTCTATATATGGAGTCACAACATTTTAGTGAATATTTTCTCTCTTTTAACCTTTTGTTATGGAAAAGTTGAAATATACTCGTGAAAGTAGACATAGTGTACCCCAAAACTACCCCTTACCCATCACCCTGATTCAGTAATGTCATTTCTTGGCCAATCTTATTTTATCCCTCTTCTTGTTTACTTTCATACCTCCAGCCTATGTTCATATCCTCCCTCACCCCATTCCCGTCTCCAAAATTGGCTTGAAACCTAAAAATTATATGTATGTTCTAGACACTTGGTTATCAAGAATTAATATAAAATTCAGTTGGTTATATATAATTGCTACACATTTTTAATAGCTCTTTGTGATAAGAATCTTTGCTTCAGAATCTTTATGTAGTCTTTAGGATGTGTCCTAGATACAGAATTATTGAATGAATTGTTTCTTAAAAGCTTTTTGATATATAGTACCATATTAGTTTTTTTCTTTTTCATTTTCTTGAGATGTTTCTTTGCTGAATTGCCCAGGCTGGCCTCAAACCCCCAAGATCTCCCCCCGCCCCAGCCTCCCTGCTGAGCAGGCGGGATTACAGGAATGCACCCTGGTGCCTGACCTGCTTATTTTTTACCATGTATAGTTACACGTAATTACAAATGATTACATGTTACATATTTTTGTGTTTAATGTCATATTTTCTCAAAAGAGTATATCAGTTTTTCTGCCTTAAATTTCGAAAAGTAGTTTTGCTCACCAGTCTTTAGGTTAAATCATGCAGTCTTCATTTTAATTGACAAATTATTTTACTAATAGTTTTTTTTTTTGTTTTTTGTTTTTTTACTATGTACCTAGTTAGGAAAGTTTTGGGAGTCCTTTTTTTGAAACCTACAGTAGACTGGTTTACATATAAGTGACATTACTCAGAGAGCTCTTTGTAAGTTGAAAATGGTCCTGGCAACTCATTTTTCAGTATTTATTGTGGATCTTCTCTCCTCTTCTCTCTTCTCCCCTCCCCTCTTGTTGCCTCCCCTCCCCTCTTTTTTCTTCTTTTTTCTTTTCTTTCCCTTTCTTTCCTTTTTTAAATTTAAATCAGGATCTCACCACGCAATTCAGGCTGCCCTTGAACTCACTGTGTAGCCCAGGCCGCCTCCAGGTGGCAGTAATCCCCTGCCTCTGCCTCCTGATCGCTAGGATTGTAGGCTTGTGCCTCCACACCTGGCTCTTTATTGTGGAATATTAGGAGAAGTAACATTCGAGGGATGTAGGACCACTTTCCAAGTGATGAATGTCAATCCCCTACACCAACATCCGGGACCACTGTGTGGTCTCCACTTTCCCCTGTGAGCTGTCTGTAGATGAGTCAGTCAGATATTCTGTAACCCTTGTAGTGACTCCCCTCAAGATGAATACCAGCGTGCTACCATGGTCCTGACACCACCAAGCGAAGAGGGCGCTCTCTTCTTTCTGCCTGGCACCCTCTTCCCAAATCCGGTGTTCAGCTTACACTCATAAGATGCCATCTTACAGGGAACTCTCTGCTGAACACCCAGTGGAATTGAACACCGCGTTCTAAACATACACCTTTATCATCTTCGGTTGTGTGTCTTCTCCCTCTTCCCCCTCACCACAGTGCAAAGCACAATCTGATACTGCTTCATATCTCTCAGGAACATGCATATCATATATGTATTTTTTCACTGCTGTTAGAGCAGTGCCTCATACATAGTAGATAACTCAAATGAACTGTAGAGAAGCATTAGCTCTGTGAGGAATGTCACATTAAGTACACATCAGATGCTCTGTGGCTTTTTGCCCGTCATCCTATGGTGCACTTTTTTTATTCTGGTAAAGTCTTTCCTGCGCCTTTTACTATAGCAAAGGTCCTCTCTCTTCAGCTGTCACATGCATGTCCCCCTCCATCTCTCTGGTAAAATGACGCCCACTCTCCTCGCCCACTCACTCCCTCAGCAGACACACTGGCTGTCCCCCTCCCGGCTGCAAGGACGGAGTCCAGGGCGTGGCGTGGGCTGTCTCCACTTGGTGATCCTGGCCTTAGCGCTCTTTTCAGTGCTCTTTTCAGCATTTGGCATTTGGTTATGGACTTGAACATAACTTTCAAAGAGTTTGATGTTTTAAATGTACTTTTCTTTTGCTATCAATTATACATGTTAATAGTTCAGAGATAGTTGCACAGATTTTAATTTAAAAACATGTACCTTCCCTTGCCAATTTTTCCTCCCTGTGACAGCATTTGCCATTGTATCAGTAATACTAAGTGTGATCAAGAAATTCAGTGGATGTTTACTGTTTTAAAAACCAATTTCATGACAGTGGAAGGTACACTGGCATTAATCCCCATTAAAATACTTGGTTGGAACACGCCTAACCATCATCCTTGCCACTTTCCTGAGTGTCTTGTGTTGCACTATCAGGACTGCCTGAATTAATTCAAACATGTTCACCTTCATGGTCATTTTAGCCCTGGGAAGCAGCCGAAAGCCACACAGTGCCAGACCGTGGTGAAGACAGTGGATGAGAGCCCGCTGCAGCGTTCTCCTAAGCCTGCCTTGGTGCCAGGCGGCGCCTGCGGCAGATCGCACCTCGTAGAGACGTGCTCTAAGACCGCCTGATTTTTTTTTTTTTTCAATTCTAGTTGTGTCTTCCTGGGAAATAGGACTTATCTGCTACCTGAACACCCAGTGGAATTGAACACCACGTTCTAACCGTACACCTTTATCATCTTTGTTTGTGTGTGTGTCACCTGTATTCCAGATGTCATATAATCTTTGGCTAGACAATCATTTCATAATCATAGTGTTGGGATTCTCATGCTGTCCTCAGCTGAACTGAATATGTTTACATTGTCATTTCTTTTCCTTTCTGCGTAACATTGTTTGGTTTGCTTAGTTTCTTCACAATATTTTTCACTTATTTCAATTCCATACTTTTACTCAGTGATATAAATACATCTCTTTTTTCCCCCTCATGCTGGAGATCAAACCCAAAAACTCAGACATGCTGGGCTACAGCTCCAGACTCTGTTCCGACTCTTGATGCTTTGTGAAACCTTTCCCTCCTGCAGGAGTCTGCAGGGTCGTCGTTTCACGGTTCTGTGCCCTAGGATGTCTCTTTCCAGCCGTATGCTAGAGATCTGGTGTGGCCTTTAAATAGTGAGACTACGATTCTTTAGCATGAGTCTTTAAATTTTAAAATTTTCTTCTCTACTTCTGAAATCCCATTACTCAAAGGTCAGACTTTCTATACAGGTCGTCTCCTTTTCTTACCTTTCTCTCCATTTTCAACATTGTAAATCATTGGCTTTTTGCTGTATTTTCTGGACAGATTTCTCAACTTTTTCTTGTAAGCCTTATCGTTTCTCATTTTTCCAATTATGTTTTTACTTTTAAGAATTTTTTGGTTTTTTTCTTAGAAACTTTTTTTTTTTTTAATTTTTATCTTTCAGAGGGTGTTTTTCTTTTCTTGAGATTTTCTTCCTGTGTGTACCTGTTGCCTTGTTTCTGTTTAGGATCACTAAGCAGAAGACTATCTGACCAAATGAATGACGTGGGTCTTGTAGACTGTTATTCACCGTGAAAGGTGTGTTTGGAGCTGGGGGAGGTGCCTCACGTGTGTGATCCCAGCACTCAAGAGACCGAGGCAGGAGGATTGTCAGAAGTTGGAGGCCAGCTTGGGCAACATAGGGAGTTCAAGGCCAGCCTGGACTACATAGCAAGACTGTCTTAGAAAACCAAAAAGAGAGAGATGTATTTGGGCTGTTTGATTTCATCCTCACATGTCAAGATTTTTGACTCTTTCCTCTTGGGTTGGTCATACTCCCCGCAAAAGATTTATAATCTGCTTATCTCCTACCCAGAGAGTAAGTGCCTGGCTACTAGTGTTCCAGGAGCTGAGTTAAGCAAAAAGATGTTTTAGCATATGTAGCAAGGTTTTCAAAATTGTACTCTCCTTTTGACTGTAGGTCTCCTCCAGAGACCCTTATTTTGTCCATTCGAGAGATTAAACCCAGTAGTCCACTGGGCCAGGGAAGGGGATGTTAGCCAGCATCGTGTACTGCTTTTTCTGGAGCTCTGCTTCTTAAAAGATGTTTTAGATATTCCGGCCTCGGTTGAATCGCACCCTCACTCCCACCTCTAGAGACAAGCAGACACCACCCTGTCCCCAGCAGAGTGGGGATGAGTACTGGGCTGTGAAAAAATAGTGACTTTTTTGGGCCGAAAAGGCACTTGCCAGTGATCACTGTTTGCCACTTTATAAATTTTATTGCTTTCACTTTGCTATTCTGTTTTTGTGAGTTTAAGTGATTTTATATTCATTAGCCGACCCCACTGTTTCCCCATAAAAAACTGCTTTCCTCTCTGAGTGTCTCGTCTCAGCCAGCTGTAGGCTTCTGGGTCAAAGTTCTTCCGGCTCCTTCTTTAGTCTTTTGGTCTCCCCATATGTAACCACTGAATTTTTAAATTCTGCTTATTCTTTTAGTGAATGTCCTTTGGTTTAACTCTTCCCTTTTCTATTTCCACAACCATTGTTCAGTTTTCAATACCATCTTTTTTTTTTTTTTTTTTTTTCAATACCATCTTTAAATCTGGCCACCAGACATAAGATTACTGAAATGGCGTTCTCAGCTGTCATGCCAATATTACTGACAGGGCGTTCTGTGCACAAAAGTGTAGTCATACTCTTGTGTCTGCTAGGTGACACCTACCTGATAGTTCAGTGTTTGTTGCTCTTTTGGAAAATCTTAGTCAGGTACCCTTTGCAGCCCTGACTGATACTGATTTTCCACCTGAAGCTTTGTCTTCCCAGTTTTCCCTGCACAGTGCAGTTCCTTGATTTTTAAAATCTATCTTTCTTCCTTTCTTTCTTCCTTCCTTCCTTCCTTCCTTTTTTCTTTCTTTCTTCCTTTCTTGCTTTCTTTTTTCTTTCTCTTCCTTCCTTCCTTTTTTTTCTTTCCTTTCCTTTCCTTTCCTTTTCTTTTTCTTTCTTTCTTTCTTTCTCTGTTGTTCTTTCTTTCCTTCCCTTCCTTTCCTTTCTTTCCTTCCTTTCTTTCCTTCTTTCTGGTACCAGGAATCAACTCAGGACCTCACATTTGCCAGGCAGGCACTGTACTGCTGAATTATATCTCCAGCTGTGTTTTTTTGGATTTCAGTAAGATTAGAGATTGTCCAAAAAAAAGGAAGAAAGAAAGAATTGCCATCATGACTTTCCTGTACAAATTTAAATAGTATGTAGATGCTTTTCCTGTGTATAATTTATATTAAACTTCTTTTTTTATTATTCATTTATTTGCTTGCTATGGAAAATTACAGACATACAGGAGAAAGAATAGAGCGGTGAACTCCCATGCCTTTGTACTGTCACCTAGTGGTTGTCAGCTCATTGCCAATCTGTTTTCATCTGTATCTCTTTTTTTGTTTTGCTTCCTGAAACAGGGTTTTCCCTTTATAGTTCAGGCTGGCTTTGACCTGACCGTGCAGCCACGGCACCCTCAGTCTCTCGGCAAACCCCTGCACCTCCGCCTTCTGAGCGCTGGGATTTTCACCTGTGCCTCAGCCTCACCATGCACCTCAGATTGTTTGGAAGTGTATCCCAGGCACCTTACTTCATAGATAAATGCAGTGTTTTGAGAGAGTCTTCAAACGCCATTGTCACACCTGAAAAACGGGGGGCAATTCAGTTAGTTTCCACAGTTACCTCATACGAATTCTTTTCACTTTGTGTGTCTGAAACAGGATCCAAACAAAATCCATCAATGCGAAATTATGTACCTTGACTCTCAGTTTACCTTGTGTTCGTTGGCTTTTGGTTTCTGAGACAGTCTCACTAGGTGGTGCAGGCTGGCTAGGACTTCCCTCTGCTGCCCGCCGCGTGCTGGGGTTAGAGGTGCCGGTCACCACGCCCAGGCGTCAGTTACTTTTCCTTTAGAAGTTTCTCCCTTTTATACATTTTATTTACTCACGAAACTCCCCCCCCTTTTTTTTTTCTTTTTTGAAATTCCCAATTGATTTGCTTAACCTTAAGCTGCTTTGCTTAATATATTGTCTGTTTTACTAAGATTCACATTTAATTATTGAGGTACAATTTACTAATTTTAGACAAATGAGCAACATAACACTTGTTTGAGGTAGTAATTTTTCATTTTCTATGAAGCTGTCATTGCTCACTAAATCTGTTTCTCAAACTAAGTGTGTGTCAGTGTTAAATTGAGATTCTTCTGTTTGCAGCAATAATGTGGAGTGGCGGTGAGTATGGCAAAGGATTGTGTGCAGCTCCATCAGTGATACTTGAGAAGTTAACTGCATAGAACCTTTGTTTTGGGGAAAACAGATAACTTACTCCATTATTAAGCAGTCCTCACTTGTTACTGCTTAGCATATGAGTTTTAAATGCTGTTTCCTTTCCCATGTACTCAGCACAAACATTTCACTGAAGATATTCAAACAAGGCAGTATCGCTCCCTGGAAGTTCTGATCGGCTCTGGCTATAACACCCCGGCTGACATCTGGAGCACGGCGTGCATGGTAATGTTTTATTCACCCTTGGCCTTCACTTGTTAGGTGGTAGTTTCAGACCTTGCCCGTTTGCTAACTTTGGTAGGCCAGCATGTTAGCAAGCAGAAAAGAACGGACAGGTGACTTAGCGTAGAAACTATAAATCCTGTGTCTGAAGAAATCTGAATTGAAAACGATTGCTGTAAGGCATTGTTGGTTTGGATTGGGAAATGAAAGTGCCTGTATCCTTTAGCAATGATCTGTTCACAGAATTGAGCATCTTCACAGACATTTTTGCATCTTTGCAACTCATACAGTGTGAAGCACAGTCATTCATGGATTCATAAATTGCCTCTGCTGGGCGTGGTGGTGCATGCCTTTAATCCCAGCACTTGGGAGGCTGAGGTAGGAGGAGCGTTGTGAGTTGGAGACCGGCTTGGGCTACAACATGAGCGCAAGGCCGGCCTGAGCTACATAGTGTGACCCTGCCTCGAAAAAAATAGGGCCAGGAGTTTGGCTCAGTGGTTTAAGCACCTGCATTGCAGGCGAGAGGTTGAGAGTTTGATCCCCAGTGCCGCAAAAAATAAATAAATAAATAAATTGCTTCTGTGTCCCTAGCAAGTAACTACTCAAGTAGTCAGATTCAGTGGGTGCTAAGTGATTTCTCACAAATCACCTTACATTGGAGTGTGGTATGTTGTTTCCTGAAATGGAGTGTACACCTCATGATCTCTACTCTCTACCAGGCTGTCTTGTACGTTTGTTTACTTGTTTCTTCTCTCCTACAAGATGATAGCATCATACTGGCAGGCATCTGTTTTCTGTGTTTGCCGGGCATGTTTTGAGTAGGTACTCGCCATGCATTTCTGATGCTTACTACCCAGAGTTTTTGCAGAGCTGATAGTTAGGGCATAGTTTCCCACAAGAATGTCTTCATTTCCAACTCTGACCTCCAGTTCTGGAATCCACAAGCTGCTGCACTTCTGACAAGCTGGCTGTAAATTCAGAGGTTCCTGCTACCCTCTCAGAAAGGGTTAGACTTACAGTTTGACTTTAAGAATACAGAACAAGATGAGACACGCAGGGTGAGGTCTGAGAGGGTTCCAGGTGGGCAGCTTCTGTGTGCTCAGTTTTTGTCACCTCAGTACGTTGATGTGTGTCACCTGCCAGAGGAGTTCACCCAGGCTTCAAAGGTTGAGTGGTCTCAATATTTCATTAGCTAGAGACGATTGTCCTGTTGGCCGTGTGACTGTGCTCAGTGTCCAGCCCCATCCCTTTCCCTGGAGATGGGGAAGCCTGAGAGCCCAACCTTTTAATCACATCCTTGGTCTTCTCACCATTTATGTGGGGACCCTCCAGGAGGCAGCTTGAAAAGTAGGTGAAGTCCAAGAGTGAATAAATAACATTGTGATTAACTCCGAACACTTGGGAATTCTAAGGCTCTAAAGGCTCCCTCCCAGGAAATGAATAAAGACCAAACAATATTTTTATATGAGAGTAGTTAATAAATATTAATGGCCAATCAAACACATTCACAGAAGCACACTAAGCCCTCAATTAATATTTAGAAAAAATTAGAAAACTTGAGAAAAAGATCAAATTGGCAGCTCCAAACTATCTTATTATATGTGCTGCCAAAGCAAGCAGTTCTCCAAATTGTTTTAGTTCATAGATTACTTTCACTCCTGAAAACCTTTTGTCTTTAAATGTAGTAGAGTTAGGACCTTGTTGTTGACCTGGTGTGACCTAGGCAGCACTACTCTGTCTAAAGATAGAGGTCTGTCTGAAGTTAGGTTCCGTTTGAGTAAATAGGCACAAGATAAAAGAATACTGAAATAAAATCTGTGTTTTTTCTTACGCTTTAAAGCTTTTTGTTTTTAGGAATTTGATTTGAATTGATGTACTAGAAAAAGTCCTAAGTGAAGAGATGCCACCATCTATGAAGTAGAGTTTAGAGACCTAATCTGACTTGCTGCAAAGGCGTGGGGGTGCACACTTCCCACCCCAGTGCCCTGAGAGACTGCGGCAAGAGGGTCCGCAGTGAGCTCAGCCTGGGGAACTGTATCGAGACCTTGTCTCAAAGTCAAAAAATAAGAAAGGGTTGGGGATATAGCTCAGTGCAAAGGCCTTGAGTTCAAAGCCCAGTATTATTAAAAGAAACACAAGGGGAAGATTTACGAAGATACAGTTCTTAGTAATGGGTTATTTGGTACAAGAAAGTGAAGACTTTGGTTTCTTTTCTGTATTCCACATTCCTGTTTTCCCTGCTTGTTATCGGCAAACTGATAAAGGAGGAAATAGTCCTACCCCATCGTTCTGGACCTCCTCATGTGGGATTTTCTTGAGCAAGGAGTGGAAAGCACTTACCTGACGTGAAATAATAGCATGAAAAATTTGAGACCTATTTATTTCTTGAATTTCTCTCATTCTGCCGATAAACATGGTAAATGTTGCTTTAATTTTGATTAGAAATCAATCCAGGCCTCTCAGAAGCGCCCAGAAAGCTAGAACATCCTGCATCCAGTGCAGTCAGGTGTTAGAAAGGTTGGGACCCTTTCTGAGAGGTAGACAAGTTAAGAAGTTGCTTATCAACCACATTAGTGGTTGAAACCAAGTTAAGAGGGCAGTTGTTTAAAGGAATAGCAGCAGATATCGGTGAGACCATTAAGAATTAAACATTGCAAACATTGGGCCAGGGGTGCAGGGCACCATCCCTGACAGGATGAGTGTCGTCTTCAGACCTTCGACTATGCTGTGCCCTCCTGCAGTGGGAAAGCTGTATCGTCCCCAGTTATCTGTCTTTGCCTGTAATTCCTTTCTTGAAGTGATTACATTCTGGAACTTTTCCTTTCCTTTTTTAATCTCTGAAATGCAGGGCAGGATTTGTGAGAAATTCTGTGAATGCAGCTATACATATTTAAAAGAGCAAATTACCTATCTTTCTGTCCCATAAGTTGCTGAGTGACAAAATAGTAAATAACTATACAGAGTTTAAAAAAAAAAAATCTATAGAGAGTACAGTTTTAATTTTTACTGAAGTACTTGGAGCAATGGAAATGGAGCAAGAAATGGGAGCAGGGCCAGGGGTATATAGCTCAGTGGCACAAGCACCTGCCTGGCAAGCCCAAGGTCCTGAGTGCTGTTCTCAATTTTAAGAAAAAAGAAAAGAAGCCAGGCGTGGTGGCTCACGCCTGTAATCCCAGCACTCAGGAGGCTGAGGCAAGAGGATCCTTGTGAATTCGAGACCAGCCCGGGCTACAAAGTGAGTGCAAGACCAGCCTGAACTGCTGCATAGTGAGACTCTGTCTCAAAAAATAGGGCCAGGGATTTAGCTCGGTGGTATAAGCGCCGCCCTGGCAGGCACGAGGAGGTGAGTTCGATGCCCAGTACCAGGGGAAAAAAAAAGAAAAAAAAAGAAAAGAAATGGGAGCAAAGGGAGTTTATCCTGTTTTGTCTTTTTAGAATTTGTAAGACTGGGCCCAGGGATTTAGCTCAGCAGCATAAGCGCCTGCCTGGCAAGCGTGAGTCATGAATTCGATCCCCGGTACCAAAAAAAAAAAAAAAAGAGAGAATTTGTAAGGCTGCTAGAAGGCTGCAAATTATCAAAATTTGTAATTTGACCCATAGAATTTTTCCTTTACCATCACCAGTCCCTAATCAGAGCTGCCTTAAAAAAGGCAGAAATATGTGTATTGTACAGTAGCTGTTCAGATTTCACCAAAGATTGTCACCTTTTTTCAAGAGCAAGAAGTCACACATCTAGATAGAATATCATTTTAATCAATAATATTTCTATTTCTTCTTACATAATTGCATCCTACTCAGTGAAGTGCTTTTGTTACTGCTGTTGCTACAAAAAAGAGATAATCAAACCTAAAAAAATGCATAAGCAAGTTTGTATCTTTCACAGGTAGTTTCTATACTAAAATTGCTAGAATCTGTGTTAGAGAGTAGATTCTAGCAGTTGGTATGTGCAGAAAAATCTGGATTTCAAGGCACAGTTGGTGAAAGGGAAAAACCAGCCGTTTGCTGCACTTAAGGAATAGCGGTGTTCAAATGCACTGTTCTCAGAGCAGAGAGCAGAGAAGCAGGACGAACTGAGAGACACGAATCCGGTTCCCCAAGGGTGAGCCGTTGACTGGCTCAGCACCTTCCTCCTGATCCCAGTGCGGGGCTCGCAGCTGAGAAGCCTGGCCCTGCAGCCCTGCAGGGAGGCACCAGCGCTGCTTTCTTCTCACTCTGCGCCCGGCAGTGAGCTCTGTTTCCTACCTTCAGAATGTCTCAGACTTCTCAGCTTTCCTGTGAGCCTGTTACTGCCCAAAACATCACTGTTAATGACCTGGCTCGGGTCGGGGCCCCCTCATTTCTTTCTCTGTTTCTGTTTTCTCATATAACAGCCTGAGTGATCTTAATCAAATTATGTTACTCTCCTCTGTTACGTCCTTTAATTGATATATTCCACTCAGAATCATTCTTTTCCTAGTCACGTCAAACTCAACCTCCACTGGGAACCTTGGGTTGCCCTTTGCTTTGACTCGTGCCGCTGTGGGCTCAGACATACCCTCCTGAGAAGGACCCTCCACTTGTTCGTAGCGGTGATCTTTGTAATGTGCTGTTGAATTTAGTTTGGTAGTATTTTATTCTTTGTTTTGTTTTATTGGTGCGAGAGATTGAACTCATGACCTCACAGGTGCTAGACAAGCACGTGCCCACTGAGGCACATCCCCAGCCAGGCGGCGGTTTGTCAGAGAGTTGTGTGTATGTATATTCATCCAGAATATTGGGCTGTAATTTTCTCTCTTGTAATGTTCCTTTTCTGGATTTGATACTAGGACAGTGCTGCCCTCACAGTTTTGAAAGTATTCCTTTCTCTTCCATCTTTTTGGATGATTTGAGGACTGTTTCAGTTCTTTAAATATTCAGTAGAAGTCAACAGTAAAGCCATCAGGTCCTGGGCTTTTCTTTGATAGGAGCCTTTAAATTCCTGAGTCAGCGTCCTTACTTGTTATTGTTCAGGCTTTCTATTTCTTCATGACTCAGTTTTAGTAGGCTGGTTGTGTCTAGGAATTTCTCCGCTTGAGCTTACCCAGTTTGTTGGTGTAGACTTTCACTATGACCCTTGTTTCTTTTCAGAGAGGAATTGAGATGGGATCTTGTAACTTTCATTAGCATTACTGAGCTCCATTTATAAGCAATTTTGGAAAAGTACTGGTTTCAAAAAAGATTAAAAGGTTTTATTTTGGATAAGAAATACTTTGTTTCTGTACCTATTGAGAGTTGGACCTTCAACGTATTTCAGGGTAGAAAAGGTATCTTCTGTCCTGGTGAACTTAAGCTTTATAATGAACGGAAGAATGTAAAGCAAGCTCTGCAGCCCAAGAAACCATAACATCCCTGGCATTTGGAGACAAGCATTTGGGTCCTGAAACTCCTGGCCATGTGGCTTCGCTCTGGGAGTGGTGCGGGCGAGCAGTACGGTTTGGAGAAAGGTTGTCTCGTCATGAATGTGCCTGCAGTTCTTGAGATGACCTGGATTACTTAATAACATTGAGTCGGTCAAAACTGACCTGTGCCAGTAACTGCACCTTCGTATTGTTAAGACCTGTTTTTATTTGTTTGGTCTTTGGTTTGGTTTTGTTTTTGTTGTTTGTTGCAATATTGGCGCTAGAGATTGAACACAAGCCCCGTACACTGAACTACATCCACTCCCTCACTTTTTTTTTTAATTTTTTCATTTTGAGTCTGAATACAAGTAAGTTATCCAGGCTGAGCTCAAACTTTTGTCCTCCTGTCTCAGCTTTCCAGAGTGCTAGGGTTATAGGTTCACTCCACCGTGCCTGAGTAATAAGGTCATTTTTTAAAACTGTTATTGTATTTTTTTGTTTTGTTTTGTTTTGAAAATCCATTTGTAATCAATGAGAAATTCCTGTCGCCCTTATTATCTGGATGCTGTCCTTGCCATACTCCTTCACACTTACTCCGAAGAAATCATCTGAAGCCCCTTAAACACTTGTCTTGTGTGCAGGAGGCTTTTGTGTCTCTTTTCCTGGCTGATGAGTACCGGCCTGCTGGTCACATGCAATAGAATGGCTCGGAACTCAGTAGGGTACAGTTCAGGGATTGTTTTCCATACGAAGTTTAAGTCTGCACTTACTTAAAAAAATAAAAATAAATAATTTAAAAAAGACTGCACTTACTGTCAAATACTAAAGAGTCATTGATGCCTGACTGGTTGTGGAGTACGGAATTCCATCTTTAGCCATATGAAATTATAATACCAGAAAGACCCACCCTTCTTCTCAGAAAACTAAAGAGGACTGAATTGCTCTGGGGGTTTTGTTCGTGGCTTGTTTTTTCTAATTGATGTGTAATAGCTGCAACCAGAGAGGGCAGTGTGGCTTTTTAGTAAACATAAACAGTGTATAGAGATCACATTTGAGTGGTTACCATGCATGTCTGCGTTTATTTTGTTTGCAGACATCATTTCCTTGCGGTAAGAACATTCAAAATTCTCTCTTCTATTTGGAAATATACAAAGCATTGTCAGCTGTCGTCACTCTACTGGGTAATAGAGCACTAGAACTTAGTCATACGTGTGGTTTTGTACCCATTGTCCTATCTCTTCCCATTCTGTCTGCGTTGTTTTGTTTTTGCTTGTTAGTATTGTATTGTTTGTTCATTCACCGCAGAGTAGCACATACATTGGTAGAAAGTGAGTTTTTTCCTGTTTTTGGTTTTGTTTTCCATTTTATTAAAATACAGATGTGAAGAAAAATTCTGTTGTAATAAACTTTTTAAAAGCTGGTCCCCTGCAGGTTTTTTCAAGAAAAAATTTAATATTGAGTCAAATTTTGGAAGGCCTTCTTTTTCTTTGATGCTTTTGTATATGCTTCTCTTTTTTGTAGGCTTTCGAACTGGCCACAGGCGATTATTTATTTGAACCTCATTCAGGAGAAGAGTACACCCGCGATGAAGGTGAGTCCCCTTAAGATGGCTGTGCGTGGGAGTTTCACTTTCCATGTGTGGCTAGCATCATTGGTTCATAGTGAAGAGCTTTAGTAATCTTGTTAGGGTGTTAGATATATGTAAGCCCCCCCCCCCCCGCAAAAAATTGGGTATCATCGATACTGAATGTCTTATAAGATACTAAAGAGCTCTCATAAAGAATTAGCTGAAAGTCATGAATTGGTAAAACTAAAACTTTTTGTCAGTTAGGTTTTTTTCTTCGCTATCTAGTTACCTTTTATGTTGATGACTCAGTCTTTACCCAGTTTGAATTTACCTGGTCATCAATTTATTGCTCATTTATGCCTCCAACTTTATTTGGAAATCAGTAATTATAATCTGTGAACACTACTTGAAGAGGCTTTGTCCTATTAATATAAATCCTGTAACACCAGGATTTCTTTCTTTTTTTCTTTTTAGATGTTACTGAGAATTAGAATTCCATTTTAAAACAAAATATAATGGACTTAAATTTGTGGTACTCTGTGGGAAGAGCCACACTGTCAAGTTGCTCTATCCGAGAGGCCATGGAAGCAGACAACTGTGTCTCATTCTCCTCTGTGAGCCATCCACAGAACTAGATGACTTAATGTCAGTGGGAAAAATGGTTAGAGAAATGTTTGGCCTTTGTGCACTGCTTGGGGAGCATTCAGTGTGTTGGCCGGGGCAAGGTGGGTCGCCGTCCAGGAGGAACCTGTGCCCTCCTGCGCTTCCCGCCGGGCTGCGTGTCGCAGGCACACGCTGCTTGTCAGAACCTGCTCCCCTCAAACGTCAGTAGGCAGGGGTAGGATAGACTGCAATGGACCCGACAAATACTGTTTGGAAAATGTTGAGCTAATTCCCACAGCTAAGTGCCTGTTGTGGTAGGTATGGTTTGGGCATGTTCATATCTGTGATATTTATGCAAGCCTATTGTTAGAAGATATTATAATTACTACCCACCTACATACTTGGTGTTTCCCCCCACCCACCCCCGCCTTTTCTCCATGTTTTTTCTGGGCTATAAGTTTGGAGTTACATGTTAGTATTTTTTAAATGCCCTAGCATCTGTTCGGGAGGAGCAGTTCATTTCTTTCTCTTAACTTCCTTAAGCCATGAATATTAATGTGTGCGCTACCACACACATCGTGGCTGGAATTACACTAACTAGGACCCAGAACTGCCAAACTGAAAATTAAATTACATCAAAACATCCCAAGTAAGGAGACAAGAAGAAACTACCATTCCTATATATTTCGATCCTAAAAGTTTCTTCTTTTCATTAATCAGTACTGGTAGTCAATAGATCAAATCACAACCCCTTTATGATATTTTCCTTCAGTTTAGCCTAGAAGAGCAGGAGAAAATAATTCCTTGGTATAGGAAAAACTTTAAAAGAATCGTTACTTCATGTTGAAGTTTACAATAAAAGAACCTATAATCTTATTTAGTTCTTGGTATTCTCATTTTGGGTATTATTAATGATAATTCATACAAAGACATTTGTTTTTAGGCCTTGCCTAAAATCAGAAATTTCTTGGCAGCTAGGTACTTGTTACCAAACATAAACTCAGTCAGTACTCCTCAAAGGTTGTAGTGAATTTATCAGGCCCTTTTAAAATAATGCCACTGGATGTTTTATATGAGAGAGAGAGAAACAGACCTACACAGATTCCCAGATGATATGGATGCCTCTAGCCATATTTACCCTAGAAGATAGGTAATTGGGAGTTTTTTAATGACTTTTTTAACCCTTAGTGATTTTATAGCTGTCGGATTAAAGGCATTTATCAAAGCTCTTGTCTTGACTGTGAGGCGTCGTTTTTCAAAACCTCTTTGTGGGCTTCATTCTGTCCCCCGAGGAGCAGTAGGGCTCCCTGGAGGGTGGGGTGCTCACTGGCTGGACGCCAGCTCGCCCTCACTCTGCCCCATCCCTGGAAGTGCTTATGGTCCGTATTCATGCTGTCACAGTTGTGTAAGTCACTTGGACTTGGAAATGTTAGTAGCCTACAGTTATTTTGTACTAACTTCTGATTTGTTAAAAAGTGTGACAGGTGGGGGAGCTCTGGGCTAGACATGGTCAGATGTAGGTTTTTATTGGAGTTCCAGCATTGAGCCCTGAAGCTTCAGTAGGCCGTTTAGTTTTTCTAAAGTTCCATTTTTCTCATCTTTACAATAAGGTATTAATTTTTGGCCAATTTTACAGAATGACTGCAAAAACTCAATCATATGTGAGTTAACTACACAAACTGAGACTTTGTCATAAGCATTCATATATGGGTGACGTTTCACTCCTTGAAGCTCAGTACAGTACTATAAATTAATAACTCTTACCCAGCACACAGGAAATTGAGGCAGGAGGATCCTTGCAAGTTCGACACTTGCCGGGCTACAAAGTGAGCTCAAGGCCTCCTGAACTGCATTGCGAGGCCCTATCTCAGAAAGACAAAAAAAAAAAAAAAAAGTTCTAGAACTCCTAAAGCATGTTGGCACTTTTGTTTTGTTTGTTTTACCCTTACCTTAAAAACACACCTGAATCTAGATATACAAACAAAAGTAAAGTTATACACAGACCTCAAAGTTAGATTGAGACCTGCCAGCTGTGATCTGGGTGGCCAGCCACCTGAAATAATCCCTGCCTTTCCCAGGCTCCCCTTGAGTATCCTTGGATTTATTTGAGTTACTTGTAAACAGCTGGTCCTTGAAAAACCTCTTCATAAGCAAACCTCTTTTCCAGCTTGTCCTTGATCCTGTTTTTCTTATGCTTCTTATTTTAGACCACACTGTGCACATTGTAGAGTTGATAGGCAGAATTCCAAGACACTCTGTCCTCGGTGGGAAATGTCCACAGGACTTTATCAGTCACGGGGTAGAATTACTAGCATGAGTTTCCATCGAGACTCCAGGGACACAGCTTCAGGAAACAGCGTTCACACCAAGATTGTTTTTAGTAATCACTCAAGTCCCTTAACTTTTTAAGACTTTTTAGAATCAGTGTCAGATGGGTACAGTCCACTTCTTCCCGTTTAGGACAGGAAGCAAGCTTGGAGTGCTTTGCAAAGAAGTGTGTGTGCTATTCTTTCTACCAGTATCTAGAGCCGCGTTTGTTACTCCTCTTATATGTGTCTTTTTTCTCCCCCACTTGAAATGTCACACAGATCACATTGCACTGATCATCGAACTTCTGGGGAAGGTGCCTCGCAAGCTCATTGTGGCAGGAAAATATTCCAAGGAATTTTTCACCAAAAAAGGTAAAGCAAATGTGTTTGTTCCCAGACATTACGGGAGGCAAAAGTTTCAAAATGAAAAGGTGCAAGTAGGTCCACGGTCCCAGTGTCCCGGAGAGGCGAGCCCCGCTGAGTGCAGCAGTGTGGCTCAGCAGGAGAGGGTCAGAGCCAGGTCCCAGCTGCGGTGCTGCCCCGCTGTGCATCAGTGGGCTGGCTTCTAAACGCGAAGGGATTGTCCTCCTTTCCACTGGGTTAGACTTGTACCTCAGACACAGCTGGTTGCTCATGCTACACTTCTGGAAAATGCACAAATCTTTGCTGGCATCTGATCTAAGGGCTGCCCCTACTGAAGGGAAAGGAGTTTAGTTTAAGCTTCTTATGTCAGGAACTACATCTCACTCGTCTTTATAACCTAATTCCACCTAAAAAAAATCACTCTGACACCTTAGTCATTATAAACTAATGACACTTTTCAGTTTTATAAGATTATATGATTACATGTTAATGAAAGAATAAAACTCTTACTTTGAGTTTTTGACTTGATAATGTATTTCTTATGCACTCCAAATAAAACAGATACGGAAACCTAACCTAGAAAATCTAGGGTACCATCTGGCCTCTTTTTCTCCATTGTGCCATAGCCCCCCTTTTTCTTACAACCTCTGCACAAGAGCTGAGAAAAATGATTTTTCTGAGCCCTGGACAGGAGGCAGCCTCAGAAATATTACCCTTTCCTAAACAGACTTTTTGGGTAGGAAAATGGCAAAATGCTTCAGCGAGTTCTTCCTTGTGTGCAAAGGTCAGATTGAGTGTTGTGTGTGTGCCAAGTAGGTGACTAAATAGCTATTTGCTGCTCTCAGAGGAGTCCAAATAAATGTCATATGTGAAAAAATTCTCAGCAGAATTTATTTTAATAGCCATTAATAATTGACCAACTTTAGCCTGGCACAGTGGTGCACACCCATAATCCCAGCACTCCGGGAGTCTGAGGCAGGAGGATCCCAAGTTCCAGCCAGCCTGGGCAGCTTAGTGACTTACTGAGAGCCAGTTTCAAAATTCAAAAAGGGGACAGGGATATGGCAGTGTGAAGGCCCTAGGTTTGTTACTCCCTGGGACCACCAAAAAAAGAGGTTGTCTTTAAAAAATTCTCACTTCTGTCAAGCACAAAGGCGAGTGCTTGTTGTGCTAACTAATCAGAAGGCTGGAATAGGAGGATCACTTGAGCCCAGGAGTTTCTGACCACCCCAGGTGACATCGTAAGACCCTGCCTCCCAAAATTGTAACTTAAGGGCGGGAGCGTATAACTCAGTAATAGAGCACTTGCATAGCATTCACAAGGCCCTGGGTTCAATCCCCAGCTCAGATCACTTAAAATAAGGAGCTACATTGAAGCTTCAGAGTATGATGCTGCTATATCTGAAATCTATGTAGGGTTTGTTCTTTTAATCTTGTTGCTTTTATTCATATTGACATAGTGTTAACTACTTTTAAATCACTGTCTCATTTTGAAGCAACATTTGCTAGATTACTGAGGCCTCCCCGAAGGAAAGCAAAGTGGCGTCTTGGGGATTTGTTGTGTGGTGCTGGGGATGAGCCCAGGGCCTCATACGTGCCAGACGTGTGCTTCTCACTGACTACATCCCTGGCTCTTTTCATTTGGCTTTGAGACGGGGTCTCGCCATGTTGCCCAGGCTGGCCTTGAATTTGCAATCCTCATACCTCTGCCCTCTGAGTAGCTGACATTACAGGGCAAAATGTTCTTAATATGTGAAAGTACACTGCCTCTGACACCACGTGAGAGCACGTGCAGAATTACATATGAGGATGTAAGCATTTAGTGTTTACTTTAGTAAATAACTAGTTCCTGATTTCCAGGCATACCCTCGTTGAACTGGGACCAAAAAATTCCTGAAATAGAGGAAAAAACATCTTCAATTTTTAGGGCTGTATGAAAAATAGAGGCACTTCTTGAGATTCAAGATTAGAGAGGTGTTTCATGAATGGAACATTGGATTCTGTTTGCAAAATTTGATTCTTCAAAATTTAATTCTACCTGAATTAGCTCTCAGACTGCCACAAGAGGCTCTCGTCACTTGTTGTTGGTGGTCAGTTTCTTTTGTGCTGTCTGCATCACAGGTGACCTGAAACACATCACCAAGCTGAAACCCTGGGGCCTTTTTGAGGTTCTCGTGGAGAAGTACGAGTGGGCTCAGGAAGAGGCCGCTGGCTTCACAGACTTCTTACTGCCCATGCTGGAGCTCATCCCCGAGAAGAGAGCCACCGCTGCCGAGTGTCTCCGGCACCCGTGGCTCAGCTCCTAAGCCCAGGCCCCGACCTCGGCCCACAGCAGCGGAACTCACTACGCCCACCGACCACCCTCCTCTCCAAGCATTGGCCTCTTGTCAGAGTGAAGCCCTTTCTTCAAGGGTGTCTAGATTTCTTTCTTTCCTTAATCCAGCATGTTCATTTGGGGTTGCTGACTTGACCCTGTGGAGATCCCCACTGCCTTCGGGTGTCCCAGATGAATTTGGCCTTGGTGGGGCTTGCCAAAGACTAATGAACTAAAAATGTGAAACAGCCTCTTACCCTCTCCCCTTGCCTTTCCACCAGGGCGTCCTGTAAAGTATAAGCATCCTCTTTAAAAAGAGCCACGAAGATGTACGAGCCCACCGTTTTATTCACCGACTCTGAGAGTCAAACGTTCTAGTGTGTATATTATTGCCAGCATAAGGGTAAGGAAGGAGGGCAGTGGGTGTTAACGCTGTGTACAACAGAGACATTAAACTTGCTCTGTCCAGGCTACATCAGGTTCCTGGATTGTTTCTGTTGTTTCCTATGTTTTTGTTTTTTCCTGCAACTTTGAAACTATTACCTTTTTGAAAGAGCTGTATGACCACCGAATTTGGGTACCATCTTCTTCACTGGTCAAAGCACTGTCATATTCCTTTCATCCTTTAATAACTCTAAGATCCTCGAGTCTTCAGTTGGACTGTTTTAATGGAAACAGAAATAGAACCATTGAGTACTCATTTCTTGAGAACCTCAGGTGTTCAAACACTCCTTTCCTATGTGTTTCCTAGTACCCTAAAAGCAAGAGTTACTTTAGTTGGCTGTTTTATTTTTTGTTTTTTAAATGCCTGGCTGGCACTTTACCCAATGCACTTGAGTTTATTGCCCCAGAACTAAAGAATCAGGATGGCTCCAGAATGGAGGTCTTGGTTTCAGAGCTTGCCCATTAAGGGGAAAATGTTCTAGAGGTCTGATTCTTTCCCAAACACGTCTCTGCTTTTATTTACAGCTTTTCATATTGCCCAAAATCGTGGTTTTTGAGCAGTTTCCCTCTGGGGCTTTGTTGTTCTCATTTTCTCAATCTTGGAGTCTTGAATGAAACCCTGGATAAAAGAACCCAGGGGAGGGGTGGGATGGCACTTTCTTCATTGGCTGTTTCTGCCCATTGACTTTTTAAGGTTAGCCATTCTCTGCTGCTATTTCCTTATGTGATGTAAGTTTATAACTGCAATTTTGAGATGATTGCAATGTACTTGAGGCTTTTTTTCCCTTAATGCAAAAAGGCTTTGTGAATTTCATAATGGGACTGGCCTCTCGTAGACTTGCCCAACCTTGACATTCTCCTTGAATACTATTGGACAGTAACAGAAGGGCAGGATTGGGGTCATAGCCACTTATTCAGCATGGACCAAGTGGGCCTTGGAGATTGCAGCATTCTCTGGAAAGCAGCTGTGGAACTCTTGAATTTACAGAAAGCCAAGAAGGGGCAACGCAAGGCTCTATTGGCAAGCTACCAGTGAAGCTTTCTGTATGGGAGATTGGAATCCATCTCTGTCATTTCCCACCACCAGGGACAAAGGTAAAAGTGGTGGTGTCCTTATGCAGTCCATTTAACTCTTGGGTATATTACTCTGAGGAACTGGCCAACCATTCATCGGATCCTTGATTGGTTACCCCTGAAATCAGACGTGTTCCTGTAGAAAGAATTGTAAATCAGGCTATCTATGCACCTCTCAAGAATAGAACAGATGATCTCAGACAACGGCAGGGAAATTCTTCAGCAATCCTAATCTACTCTGGGTTGTCAACTGTATTCACATCTAAAGCAATAGCAGACTTAACTGCAGTCTCTCCTACTTTGTAAAATCTCAATTGTGGAATTACAGAATTCTGATGATAGTATTAATGTGAAATAACCAAGACACATAAATGAACAGAAGGCTCTGTTTTAACAATTGACATGACAGGAATTTTTAATAGGAGAGAAAACCTACAACTTCATTTTGGAACTCTTTCCCACTGAATAAGGGCTTTGCCCCCTGTATCATTTAAGGAGCCAGATAAATTAGAAACCTGAAAAGAGGCAACTGGAAACCTCGGTCTTCCTTCCGTGTACTCCACAACCTTTTTTGAGCTCAATCATAACACTGTCAAATTACTATGATCTCACTAAAGAATTTCTATTTGCTGTTAGTTAAAAATAAAGCCCTGATACATTTTTATTCTTTCTACTGAGTGCATTGTCTGTTTTCTTTACAAATGCAGCACAATAAACAAAGTATTCAATAACCTATGTGTTTCCAGAAATTTCTGTTCATTTTTGCCCAAGTTGATCTGACCCGAGCAGTTGAAAGAAGAAACTAGCTAAACATGCTTTTTGAACTTTTCACATCTGTGGGGCGTGTGCATGCATGTGTGTTTCAGAGCACTCATGCAGCACAGGCAAAATGCAGATAACTGACACAAACTCTCCCCAGAGTATCGAGCTGATTAATAGCATTACACAGGTTTTCATACACTTGTCTGATTTACTCCTTAAATTCTGGAGCTACTAGACCAGAGTAGGCATATTTCTAAGGCTTACGATGAACTTCCCCAGGGAGTGGATGGACTTCGCGTGCCAGCAGGGTTTGAATGGGCCTTGTAATCTCATTTTATTCCTAGTAATTACTTTGCCCCTGCTCCAAAGAATACCTTGTTTTAATTTGCATATTAGATTGCTAATGAGGCAAAAATTTTGTTTTATGAGTTTTATTGACCATTTTTATTTGCCTGAATTACCCAGCTTTCTTTCAGAGTTCTTCCTTATTTGATGACCTTGGACTTATTATTTAATAAAGACGATGAATTTTTGTCATTATTGCTTCATATATTTTTCCAGGTTTTAATTTGACTTTTTTTTTTTAAAAAAACAAGGTCTTGCTGGGCGTGGTGGCGCACGCCTTTAATCCCAGCACTCGGGAGGCTGAGGGAGGAGGAGCATTGTGAGTTCAAGACTGGCTTGGGCTACAACTCGAGCGCAAGGCCAGCCTGAGCTACATGGTGTGACTCTGCCTCAAAAAACTAGGGCCAGGAGTTTGGCTCAGTGGCTTAAGTGCCTGCCTGGCAGGCGCGAGGTTGTGAGTTCAATCCCCGGTGCTGCAAAAAAAAAATAAAGACAAGGTCTCGCTGCATAGTTCAGGCTTCCTTGAACTTACTTATCCCAGGCCGGCCTCAAACTCATGGCGATCCTCTTGCCTCAGCCTTCCTAGCGTGTCACCATGCCCTGTCTGCCTTTCATCTTTATTTGTGGTATTTTTAGTGCTTTCATAGAAAGTGCTTTCTCACCTATCCCTGAACTACATCAACCGTTGTAGTGAATTTGTTTTCATTGTGCGGTCCGGAGACATCCAGCGTGTGCATAGCGTTAGCCAGAACGTGACC
>RJWM01009404.1:0-68048 GCA_004363535.1 Dasyprocta punctata | reverse complement strand
GGATTTGAAATACTTCACTCCAAGCTCTTACTGACTTGAAGATTTGTCTTGAGAAGTCTGTCATGATTCTGATAGGCTTTCCTACATAGGTGATGTGTTTCTTTGCTCTGACAGCTTTTGGTATTCTCTTCTTGTGCTAAATTTCTAATATCCTAATTATTACATGTCTGGGTGAATATTAATTTTTGTTATGGTTCATTGGGGTTCTATATACCTCACTTATCTGTGTATCAGATTCTCTTCCCATGTTTGGAAAGTTTTCTGGTATTATTTCTGCAAATAGTCTTCACAGGTCGTTCATATTGACACCTGCTTTTTCTTGGACACCTATCAGTCTTATATTGTTTCTCTTTGCATCATCTTGCAGCTGTTGAATAGTTGTTTCATGGTTTCTTGTTATTTTTAAGAAAGTTTTTCTTTTTCTTTCTTTTTTTTTTTTTTTTTTTTTTTTGCGGCACCAGAGATTGAACTCACAACCTCGCGCCTGCTTGACAGGCGCATAAGCTGCTGAGCCAAATTCCCGGCCCTGGTTTTTTGAGGCAGAGTTGCACTGTGTAGCTCAGGCTGGGCTTGTGCTCACGTTGTAGCCCAAGCCGCCCTCAGACTCACAACGCTCCTCCTACCTCAGCCTCCTGAGTGCTGGGATTAAAGACATGTGCCACCACGCTGGGCAAGAGAGTTTTTCTTTCATGATCATAAGCTTGCATGCCGTCTTCAAGGTCTGAGACCCTATCTTCGGATTCATTCCAGCAGTTTTGCCTACTTTCAAAGGAATTTTTAAGTTCCTGAATATCCCTTTGAATCTGTTTCATGAATTCTAATTCTGTCTTACGTTGTTCATTCAATGTTTCCATCATTTTCTTATGTTCTTCTATTTTTCATCTTGATTTTCTTTAGATACACACAGCATTTCTTTCATAATGTTTGTCATTTCATTTTTTAGCTGAGAGATTATTTCTGATCTGATTTCCTCTATAGTTTCATGGAGTTGTTTCATTACTTCCATTGCTATTATTTCAGAAAGTTCAGTTGTGTGATTTCCTGAGTCTTCCATTTCAGTGTCACTAGGGTTTATTCTTGGTGGGCTGGAGGACTGAGAATGCATCTTGCTGTTTCATTTTGTAATTTTCCTCTGGGAACTGTGTGACTGGCTAGGTAACCTCCTGATGGGTTGCACTGGAATGCTGTCCTGTGTAGATTTTAAATCCTCCAATATCCCCATGGCTACCCAGGGCACACACTCAAACCATGGTGCCAGGACCTTGTGCTCTGTGGCCTTTGCTTTTTTTTTTTTTTTTTTTTTTTTTTTTTTTTGTGGCACTGGGGATTGAACTCACAACCTTGCACTTGCCAGGGCAGGCGCTTAAGCTGCTGAGCCAAACTCCCCAGCCCTGGTTTTTTTGAGGCAGGGTCACTCTATGTAGCTCAGGCCGGCCTTGCATTTGTGTTGTAGCCCAAGCCAGCCTCAAACTCACAACGCTCCGCCTATGTCAGCCTCCTGAGTGCTGGGATTAAAGGCGTGCGCCACCACGCCTGGCTCTCTGTGGCCTTTGAGGCTGGCTACATGTTACTTTGATGTACCATGTTTGGTTCCTCTGGGATGCTGGGCTGGGCAGAACTTGTGTCCTACCTGCAGCTAGCAGGGAAACACACCTGGAGTTTGTTTCTGGGGCCTGGAATCTGACTGAGTGGAGTTCAGAACCTCTGCAACCAAGGTTACTAGCAGAGAAACACCCCTGGGGTGTGGCCCTGGGGTCTTGTACCTGGCTGGGTGCAGTTCAGAGCCTCTAGGACCCAGGTGGCTAAGTGGAGTGTGCCCCAGAATTTGACACCACTGGGACCTTGCGTCTGGCTGTGAGTAGTTCAGAGCCTCTGGAGTGCAAGGCTAGCCAGACTGCACCCCTGGTATATGGTGCCTGGGCCTTGCTCCTGGCTGGGTGGAGTTTGGAACCTCTGCTGCCTGGCTAGCTGGGCTGCACCCTTGAGCTGTGGAGCTGAGGCCTTTTGCCCTCATGGGCAGAGCTCAAATTCTCCAAGATCCTTCAGTTATGCTGAGCAATCCCTGATGAGCAGCTCTAGGGCTCTGGTCTGGGCTGGGCTTGGTACCTCTGTGTCTTGTGAGGCTGGCCAGGTGTTCCCCTGATGGGTTGCTCTGGGACACTGGACTGGGCAGAGCTCGGATCCTCTGTGCAGCTAGTGAGGACATTCTCCTGGAGTGTGGTTAGAGGGCCTTATGCTTGGCTGGGTGGAGTTGAGAACCTCTGGGACCCAGGCGGCTAGGTGGAGCATGCCCCCAGAGTGTGGCACCGCTGGGACCTTGCGTCTGACTGTGAGGAGTTCACAGCCTCTGGAGCACAGGGCTAGCCAGAGTGTGCCCCTGGCGTACCACACAATTGTATTTTGAAAACCTATAATTTCTTTGATTTCATGGCATCCCGGCCTGTGGGGAGTGAACAAAATCTTGAATCTCACCCTATCTAATTTAGGTGAGTTTTAGATAAGACTTGGACTTGAACTTTAAAATTGATAGTGGAAAATGCTAAGATCATTGCAGTTATGGGGATGGAATGAATACACTTTACATGTGAGAAGGGCATGAATTTTTTAGGTTCAGGGGTGGAGTGCTATGGTCTGAATGTGTGTCCTTAAAATTCATTTATAGCTTAATCTTCAGTGTAATGCTATTGAGAAGTTACTGCTGAGAAGTGGGAGGTTTAAGAGTTCATGAAATTATAGATGTGGATCTGTCACTTTATCCCTTGAAAGTGATACCAGGGAGCTTTTTGTCTCTTTTGCCTTCCCATCTCCTCTGCCATCTGAAGGCACAATCTTCCTCTCTTCTTTCTCTTCTGTGTGAGGACACAATGAGAATGCACTGAACGAAGAGGCCACCAGCAGATTTCAAATTTCAAGGCCCACTGATCTTAGACTTTTCAGCATCCAGATTTGGGAGGAATAAATATCTATTATTCCTAAATAATTCAGTCTGAGGTATTTTATTATACCAGCTGGAAAAAGTTAATATTGTATATTTTGTCTTCTTTCAAGGATATGAAACTGCAAGTCTTTTAAGTCTAAGCAAAATTTCGTGAAAACACGTAACACTTAGGATCAGAAAAACAGTCTAGTTGGTGTGCAGGTTATATAAAATGTTTATAAATAAGACTGTTTATAAATATCACAGACAGGTGGAGTACAAAATTTAAGTTACCTTGTTCATGCTCAAAGCCTGTCTACTCTACTAAGTTAGGAATGTTAGAACAGTTTTTTCCCTGTTCAAAGTCACAGGTTCTTCATATGGAAAGACAGGGGATAAGTATCTTATTTACCAGACTGTGAGGTTCTAGCAGTGTAAAACATGAACAGCACTTAGCACACGTCTTGGAAAATAGCAAGTGCTTAACAAATCTTACTTCTCATGACTGGCAATAAGTGCTCTAGCTACAGTGTCACTTCTTATTTCCATTTTATAAAATAAATGTTTATGGGACAAAGTTAATATTCATGAGTTAACAGTTGGGAACAGATTTCTAAAAAATGTTCCTCATGCAGAAAAGACAACAGGATTATATCTTGTATTTCTCTTTTTTAAATAGCAGATATTGAAAAACACAAGCCTGCCTTATCATGTGATGTTCTCCAAGGCACAACCTAGATTAACTGTCCTCCTCAACAGAAGCTGAATTCCATACCTCCTCCACCACTGTTCCTTTACAATACTGTTGTCAAAGAACCTACATTTGACGTAATATTACAGGTTGAAAAACTTTATAAGAACCCCCTGGTGTTTCTGATTAAAAATCACATTATATGAATTCAAAAGTCAGCTCCCCTCACTGTTACAAAGAAATATATTCAGTGTGGAATGTTTTAAAAACTTTTATATGATATTCTCTTGTTACTGGAAACATTGTTATTTCAGTCTATCAGAAACATCTTGGGTACATCAAAGAATAACAAACTAGTGATTTAAATAAACAATAATGTCACACAGTTGTCTTGCAATTGTCCCTAGCAAACTAGGGATCATGGTTCCTAGAATTGGCTCCATGCTCATCAAAATCATCAATGAACTATTCAGTTTCTATTCTTCTTTCCTGTTCTTTTCAGCATGTGATAATCTCAGATATTCGTTCTATATCAACAGTACCTAGAGTACGCTATGCCATTGATACTCTTGAATCTTTATGAATCATAAATTTGAAATAAAAAGTAAAAGCCAAGAATATGATGGCAAATGCCAAAACAGGTCTCTATTATCTTCTCTAGCATAAACAACAGAATGACTTACAGAAAGCCATCTAGCCTCTCTAGGTCTCTATGTGTTCATTTGTAAAATGTTCCTAAATGTTCGGCACATAATGATCGTGTAAGGGAATATGAAGAAATACATCGTGTCCATGCAAATGGATGATCTTAGCTTTTTTCAGGACGTTTAAATTGATGGTCTTTCAAAAGAGAAAAGGCAGGATTTGCCTGGCACAATTGTGAATATTTGCCTTTCTGGTGTAGTGATAGGACCTGGCTGATCCAGGCATGCCTACCTGTGAATAAATCTTCCTGTTGACTCTGTCTCCAGTTCAACTAAGTCTGTCTCAAAGGTAGAGTCAGACAGTTGTGTCATTCTCTAACAATGGCCAACTAGTGATGGCTTTCTAAAGAGAGACAACCTCCCTGCTTGGTTAACCATCTGTTTTCTTTCCTAAGATCATTGTAAAGAATAGGCATTATTTTCCACATATTGTCTTAAGATCCTGGCTAAGTACAGGCATATTTTTCCATCTATTGTGTCATTAAGGAGTGATTCCAAATGCTAGAAAGGTGAGTGATTTTTTGGAAAAGGTAACTTTAAGGTGTAGGCTGGAACAAAGACCCAATTATGGGGCAAAGGTGTTGAAAAGCACAGGAGACCAGTAAGCTCACCAACAACAACCCTAGAAGTTCACAGTTACTGCTGGATTTGTTGTCTTTAAATGTGAGCCAAAGAGAACATGTAAGTAGGTCTCCATAATGAGGGATGAAACCACACATGGCCAGAATCACACAAGCATTTGCTTGACTTTTCCCACACTTAATTCCTCCCCTATGGCCTACTCATCTTTTCTTGGAGACAAGAGTAGTTTCACTTTCCCTAGGGCACAGCCAAGAGACCCTGCTGCCTGAGTTGTGCTGGCTGATGTTCCTTCTAGTATTGCCTGTCTGCCACTTACTTGGGTCTGTCAGATATGAAAAGGAAAGAGCAGAGGACTCATATGTTGAAGAACCAGTTTCTAAGAGCTATTTAATTTGTCTACAAATGCCTCAAGTTTATTCTTTTTATGGGAGAGCAGTACTCCACTGAGTATAAATACCATACTTACAAGATATGCAGGGTGGGAGGATAAAAGGAAAAAGAATGAAAAAAATAGAGAATTGAAGGAAAAATGGAAATAGAGCTTTCAGAACAAGAGTTAAAGGGGAAGAGGGAGGATGAATAGGGAAAGGGATGATAAACAATTAAGAGTGTTATGTACATGTGCACACTCCCCTGATTAAATATAATCATTATGTACTATAAATATGTACTAATAAAAATAAAATTTAAAAAAGCTTGCAAAACCAGCAACCAACAGTAATGTTCAAGCGCAGTATTCACGTTAATAAAATTTCTATGTAGGAATATTTGTCTATTACTAACTACTAGCTTTGTCTTTAATATATTTACTTTGCCTGTATAACGCTGACCAAAAGTTATTGATTTAATAGAATGCTGCTTCAGTATTTATGAGAATGTAGCCATCCAGGAATTCCTACAGATAAAATTTTATCTAATTTACCTGAACAACTAGAGATTATAAGATCTCATCAAGGTGAATAAATTACTTAGTTTATCCAGATCACAATAGTACTTAAAATAACAATATAACAATAGCACTATTTGAGTTTTTTTCCAAGCACATGGGGATTTGTAAAATTGTTTCAAAAATTGGCAGACTCAAGAAGCAAAGTGGAAGTTTTCTAAAGTGTGTCACTCTAAGGTGTTGACAATAATTCGGTATTTACTTGCAGACTTCCAGAAAATTAGCTCACTGCTCATTTTATGTGATGAGTTGTTAATATTATGTAAAATAACAAACTGGCATTTAACCAAACAGAGATTCTGGACAGTTATAAAAAGAATGATGGAAATCTAAGCTTGGGAGTTTGGTTTTCACTGACAAATGGAATATTCTGCACAATGTGAAATTAGTCATTACCACTTTCCGGTTGGAGGCATTCAGTCCTGATTTAAAATGTCATCATTATACAAAGCATATTTATTATATCCATAACTTAGATTCAGTTTATTGGAAAGAGACTCTGTCGTATAGGCCTGTTATTTTTGAGACCTCAGGAATTTCTCACTTACCTAAGTGAAGAACTGATTGTGGCAGTGAGGACAGAGTCGTTGCAACAACGTTCTTGACGTGCTTGAGGCAGACAGCACGTCCAGACAAATGCTGCATGATTTCCTACTCATCCACTTACTGGATCTTTCCCTTCCTATTGTCAAGTAGTACTCCAGCTCCCTGCCACTCCTCCGTTCAATCCCATTAAATCCACAGGAAACACCACAGAACTTTCTGTTGATTACTGTTGGAAGACAAAAGGATATTAATGGGTGAAACTCTAAAAGAGCTGAAGTCATTTATTTAAAATGCAAATTAGTGGGTAGAGCAGAAAAATAATTTGATCCATTCCTTACAGCAAATTTGATCCAGGGTTATTAGATTTACAGAACATCTCCAAATGGTTTTCTACTATTTTGTGGAACAAACTGCGTTCTCATACTATATGTCAAAACTCTGCTCTCAAATTAAATGCATTAGGAGATTAAGGACCTAAAGAAGTTCATTAGGGTCAAAAAAGATTGTAAAGATGGGACCTGAATTCACTAGGATTAGTGTCCTCGTAAGCAGAGGAAAACACCGGAAGTACTTACGCACTGAGAAAATGTCACGGGAGGAAATGGTGTGAAGGCATCTGCTGGCAAGCCAGACAGAAAGCGCTGTCTAGACTCAACCTCGCTGGCACCTTTTTCTTGGACTTCCCACATCCACAACTGTGAGGCAATACATTACTGTATTTTAAGCCGCTTCAGACTGTATTTATCATATGGAAAACTAAGCAGGCTAATACATTCCCAAGATGACCTCATGTATTAAAAGGAGATAGTCATCTCTTTTAAAATGCTCATCCACTTATGAAACCATTTTTTCTGAAGTTAATAGTGACAATAGCAGCAATTTACTGAAATCTTTCTCTGAACTAGCATTGTTCTAGATACATTAATTTCATAAAGTCATATTATTACCTCTGTTGTACAAGTCATAAAATAATCTACAACCAGTATAAGCGACTCACCCATAATACCCTTAATGTTGTAACTAGAAATAAGTTACCAGATAACAAATTTGTAAATCCTGTTATTACCTGGGAAAGAGAACAAGTGAACCACTGAAGATTTGTGTGTTGAAAACATTTCTTTAAAAAATGCAAAAATTTTAAATCTTCCACAAAATAGTAGAGGATTTTTGGCCATATTTTATTTTCTAATATATTGAAGGCTCCAGAAAATTGGATAAAGTTACATTCCTAGGAAGAAGAAACAGTACACTGAGTCATAGCCATTAAGTATATTCACTTGAAAATGGAGGACATCATGTGTATTTTAAAACAATTGTGGGATTACATAATTAAGGAATTACTTTTTCTAAATCTTTAATAAAGATAATAATCATTTTTCATTTCTTTACTGATTTTTATATATCTCTGCCTTAAAGTTCAGTACCAAAATTTTCTTCCAAAACCCACAATGGGTTCAGTGATCAACATACTTCTAGGCAGAAGGAAAGATACCGTAAACTTATTTTTAACCTGTCAGCAAGTAAAAATCTAACTAATGTTGATTTTTCTCTGACAGCACTTGCTTGGAAGGTTCCACTGCTTTGATTAATATTTAAACACTAAAGCTTTCAAAGCAAATTTACAAACTGAAATTACTAAAGCTAAAATAAATAGAGGAACATGTAGCTGCCTTATTTTTTACATGGGCTAAAAAGCACAGCCATTAGGAAAAACAAGTATATAAAGGAGGAATTTTGATTTCAGTTTACTCTTCCCTGACTATGAGAAATCTATATGATGAAGGGGTCCAGTATGGTTGATATTGCTGACTGGTTTGGAGCTAATGTATTTGGAAACAGATGTTAATCTTGCCCTTACTGGCTTTGTTACTTTGTTCAAGTTAACTTCCTTTTCAGTGCTTCAGTCTCCTCATCAGTGAAATGGGATAATAATAATTTAGAAGGACTTTAGCATATTTTAAATGAGTTACAACAAGCATAATGCAATCGGCAGTAACTGGGACATAAGTGCTTCATATGTGCTAGCTATTAATATTTCTTGTGAATGCAAGATTTAAAGATACCATTTAAATAAAGTCATGATTTTGCAACTTTTAACAATTCACTCAACACATACTCATTCATTGACTAAATGTTTATTAAATCCAGGAAAGAAATAGGTCATAAAAGTTACATAACTCCTGAGACTCCTAGTCCTACTGCTAGCCTTCTCCTGGACACCCAGAAGATATTTGCCTTGTACTGAGTTGCCTGTTAGAATATGAAACTGAAAAGTTGCAAAGAGTTTGGGAAAGACTTTCTGCAAGGGTCATTGCTGGATCTGTGTTTCACAACTTTGATTACTCAGAGCTAGTTATAAGAGGAAATGAAAGTGACCATTCCCCGAGAGGAAACACCATGGCAAACACATCATAGCTTGAAGAGTTTAGGAAATTAAATAAAGTTGAGTAGCTTACAATGAGTGCCATAAGAAGACCAAGCCCAACCTGATCCCATAACTCCTTACAAGTCCCAATTGTTTGCAACATTTTGGTGGTCTCTTTCTTCTAGGATCAATGCCCAAATCCAAAGGCAGAAGAGGAAGAAAGCATAGTAATACATTTGCTCATGTGACTATACTGGATAGATACCAATAAAAAAGGTCAAAATCATCTTAATCCAAGGTTAAGCTTCATTAGACATCATCCTAAATACAGTATTATTAGAGTAAGTTGAAGTTGAAAATACTTTCACATCTCAAAGATGCCTAGACAAGTGTTAGTCCAGAAACTGTTGCCATGCATTTAAAATTAAAGCTCAATATCATATAGTTCCATGAAGTATAATAAAATTCCACATCTGGTTAAAGAATATACACTCTGTCGGTTATGGAAATGAGAAATTGCAAACTGAGTGTGAACATAGTTTCAATTAATGACTGCTATTTATGATCAGTCCTATTCTTTTTCTTGCATACAGAATTATTAAGCTTGTGGCACCCACTCAACAGCCTGAATAACTGTATCAAGATGTGAGATGAGAAAAATATTTAATCATGCCAGTTTTATTCTGGGTCAGCAAAGCCATCTCTTCAGGTGGGCCTAAATCAACAATATTAAAATGAATAATTTACCGAGCTTGGACTTGAAGCCAACTGACATTTTATGCCTGAGGAAAAATAACATGGGGCTTTGTAACTCTCCACCCCAATCGCTTGTAATGCTCATTGATCTGATGACAAACAGTGCATAAATCTGTTCTTTAGCAACAGAGGCAACTAAGGTGTCGATTAAAAATGACCGAGCAGAAATTGGAACATGATTACCAGATCCACAGAACCCGGCGCCATTCACTGACACACACAGCTATCTCCGAGAAGAATAAGTTAAATGAAATGCTCTTTAGAAAAACTGAATTGCACGGAACATTTTATGAGATATTTGTGACATTATTTTTTCTGACACAAAAAGAGGAGTTTCCAACTGATAGCCTTGAGGACTCAATCCATACCTCTTCCAATTTTTATTTCCTTACTTAATTAAAAAGTGTATAGAATAAAATTGTTTTTGCCAGTTCTGTTGATAACTTGTATCATCAGCTAGTTTCCACCTGGTGCTCTCATGTTGGTGGAGTTCAATTCAACAGAATCAACCTGCACCCTTAGGTGGGCACCATACTTATCACCCTATTGAGGATAAACAGTAGCAGCACATGCAATTGGCCAGATGAGTTTTATAGTTAGTCTTTGTTTACTAGAAACCTTAGAGGTAAAGGGTTTTCTTCTGGAGAAAAAAAAAGGGAGCCAAAAAACAAAGTGGATAAGCAGTTTAACCACTTGCTTGGAGTCATGCGTATCATTAATATGTGCCAGAACTCTCCATCAACCTGCACTGGGAAAGATTCTGGTATGTAACAGTGCAGCTAACCAAATACATATGAGTCTCTGCCTTCTGACGCATGGTAAGGCAGCCCTTCCAGGCTCTCTTGAAGTTGGGAGGGGTCACGAGTGTACTAATAGCCCATCAGCTCTGAGCACAGCAACATGCTCACTTTTTGGTAGAAAGATGGTAGTGTGAGCGCAAGACTCTCTAAAACTTTCTTTTCCTCTGCAAATGCAACAAACACTGTTTTAGCACATGGAGTCTATAAAACCAGCTTCCCTGAGAGAAGTGAAGCAGAACAGTGTTAAGCTAAGTTGGGATACACCACTGGAGTAAAATAATTATTTTTTTCATAGTTTCTGGAATTTGGAGTTTATTGGTCTCTAGCCAACCTCACTTACCCTGATAAATACGGGCCACAAAGCCTTTTCTGCTCTCATGATGGAACTCATGAACTACGAGAGAAATAATCATGAAACCAAGTAACAAAGGACACTGATAAAACCTCCAGAGGGAGCTGAATGAAATTTCAGCTTCAAAGAATGGGAAAATGTGAACAACAGGTGAGTAATCTGCAGTTGCAGGCATAAACCAAGTCTCTAAACTAAATCTACTTGATATTTTTGGAGGACTATAAAGGAGGAAATTCAAGAAAAATGTAAAGGAATAATTGGAATTTAAGAAATAATGGGTGGATACAGTAAAATGGGAATCTGATCCAAATACTTCTCAGTACAAAAGGAGCCAGTTATAGGTAAGTTTTTATTTTATGACCCAACATCATTTTTAATATTACACAATGATAGCATCTCCATGATCCCTAGGACAATAAGATTGTGACAGTCTCTTTTCTGATTCTTCGTGTGTGTTTCTGAAATAGAATTTTCTCAGAAACGAAATACATATGATGTTAGAGCGTTCAGTGGGCTATAAACTCTCTGAAGGAATACTTGGATGGGATAATGCTAGCTTTTAAAAGTGTCCCACTCCAACATACATGAAGCAATTGATTTTAAAGGATATTTTGGGAAATCATCACAGCAACTTTGTTGAACTTTCCATATACCATTCAGGGTCTGAAATATGTTTGCACTGGCTGCTTGAAACAAGTGAATAACTGTGTCTCTGGAATGATGATCTGTGGTAAAGTAGCTTTGTTGAAGGCACACAGGGACTTCTTCGATGCTCATAATGAATCTGATCAGTTGTAATTATCATGAAAATGGATCCAAAGAGAGAGATTTTTTAAAAAAGCAAGAAACAGAGATGAATCCACAAACTTGCCTGGTTAGTGTAGCACATTAGCAGAGGCAAAAGGATTCAAATCTTTCTCTTCTATTAATTAATTCTATCTTACGTTCAAGTTTTATTGAGACTTTTTCTAGAGGTAACTCCTAAACTGAATTTTTTCTTTGAAACGCTAGGCAGAATTGAGTCCCCTTCATTGATACTGCCACTAAAATGTATACACTGACTACCAGTATTTTTGGCATATCACACTATATTTGTTTAGGCCTGTATATGACTCTTCCATGAGACTGAAAAAGCTTAAGGAAGGACTTTTAATGTTTACCACTGTGTCCCTAGTACACAAGACAGAGACTAACACAAAATAGTTCAAAGCAAAGAATGCATAAACACACTTTAAACTAATTTATATACCTATAAGAAGGTGATATCCACCACTGCTTTGTAAACAAGTCTCACTACTAGTCCCATCATGAGACATTTTAAAACAGTGTGAAACATGTTATACTCTAAGCCGTGTACTTGCCACTTGTTCCCAAATAAATCTCATTTAATTATCTCATTTAATAAGACTTGATCATCTTTGTTTTACATACTAAAAAAAATCTCCAAGTGGATGTGTGATTTAAATAATCTTTTGCAGGAGTTAAGAAGATATGCTCTCTTATCAGATGAATTTATTGTACTATTGATAAGCCTGGTGATTCTGAAACATGAGTATTATTTCTCCACTACTTGTAGTTACAAGCAATTATAAATAACATTATTCATTTTAACCCCTACTACAGCCATATCATCATGATAGATAGATATGTGTTAGCTGAAATTTTGTAACTTGGGTATATTAATTTGGGTATAAAACGTTTGAGAAATAGCTGAACTGGGTTCGAATCCAAGCTCTGGCAAGATTTCTGTCTCAATTTCCTCATTTGTAATATGAGGACAATAACATTTACCTCGTATGTTTTTGGCAGGATGAAATACTTATAAGGTACTTAGAACAACACTTAAAAACATAGATAACACTTAGTAGACATTAGGTCTTATCACTTCTTCAATGGGAGCACTGGAGTTAACTTTTAAATCATTATCTCTTTTAATTAAGCAGGAAAAACTACTTTTTACATGATACTGTAAAACCAATGGATGTGCTTTTAGAATGGAAAACACATTACAGTCTAGAAGGCTCTTACCTATGAGCTCCACCCACCCAGCACTGCACTCCTGCTCTCTTGAAAAAGAATGGAAGCTTCTAGGTCCTTTGACCTTCACATGACTACTTATTCTCTCCCTCACTTATCATCCATTTGCCTAGAAAATTCCTTTCTGTACATTGGGATTTGACTAGAACATTAAATGTTCTGAGGTACTCCATGTACCTCTGGCAACCAAAATCCCCTTCCCATAGACCTAGTATTTACCTCAGGGATCAGCAGTATTGCTTGATTTGAGTTTGCTCTGTTCCTTCCTGCCTGTCTGACTGGAAAACAAACTGTCCGTGAGCAGGAACTGCGTTCAAACCTTTCTATTTGTCGTATCTTGAACCTGACTGGAACACCAGAGCTTTTGACAACTAGATATGAAATAGGTGAATGAATCCAAGGTATCTTTCATGTGGATTAAGAGTTTCTGCTAGATTACCTAGAACAGTATTTCACAAGGAATTCTACATCAGGACAAAACAGAGCACAATACAGAGAATGAGAATTTATTACCTGAGGCAAAAGCCATGGGCTTCCATAGTTGGGAGAACTGAAGGAGCACCCATTCAGCACACTCAGTCATGGAGGGCACCCTCCCCACAACGTGGGAGGATGAGACTTCCATCACGATCAACCCCAACTTATGATGATGGAAATCTCATTCTTCTACTTCTTCATTCGTTTTCCTTCTGTCTTCCTCAGACAGCCCTAATGAACTAAAGGTGAGATTTCTCTGAAATAATTGTGAAAGTGGTTTAATTGCTTGATCCATTGGAGCAGTTGGATGACGCAGAATCTAATATCTTCTCTGCCATTCTGAGAAAGGCATACTCTTGTCAAGTAACATTTCCCTTACTGGTAAAAAGGGACTAACACTGCCTGCTGTGATTTCCACATATGACTTGTCAGGATGAAACCCTATGCTAGTGGTAAACACAATCTGATATAAACAAATTGTATATAAATATGGTAATAGATTGAAAATATACATTCCAAGGTATGAATTGATGGAATTCATTGTAAATAGATTGACTTCATAATTTACATTATAAACTAGGACATAAGTAAAAAGGAAATAAAGTTCTTTTAAGAAGCACAACAGGACACCTGGTGATGCACTGATAGAACCTTTTCAGGCAAACCGTCCCCCAAGTTGAACATATATTATGAGACATTGAAAAAGCAGAGTCTGAAATGGTTCCTATAGCAAAATCAGTATTTTTGACTGTGTGGCATAGGAGCTTTCATTTATTATTTCAAACATTTCTCACCTTTAGGAGGGAGCAAAGCAAGGTTTTCTCAACGTGCCTGCCATCTTGCAGTGGAGGCATAGGAATGGCACACTGACCGGGCAGACCTGTCAGGTATATAGGCTGCCACACAAGTATGTTGGCAGTAACAATAGCTCCAGTCAGTTTCCAGGAGTAGATATGTTGGTAGTTTTAGCAATGACCAGTGATTGATTGAAGGGTGCAAAGAGACAAGGGCAGGCCCGGTGACAGTGGAATGTCACCTTGACAAGGACTAGCTTCCCAGCCTGATTATCAGGGTCCTTTCTCCTTCCTTAACTTCCAAGATCAGCCACATGGCTGCTCACAAGGGTCTGTGGACTACCTTACATTGTTTAATGTGGTTTTTTTCTGGATAAATTCACCAGAATTGTTTCCACTGCATAAAATTTAAATTTAGAAGCAGTCTAATAATTTGAAATATGCTTTCAGGTGAAGCAATCAAAACACTCAAAGCTCAGAAACTTATGTAGTCTTATAGCTATAATTAGAAAAGGAGGTGAAATTCACTGGCAGACCCATCATGGCTAATCTGGAGAACGTTGCCTTCAGCACAGGACTTAACTTTGCTGAAAGTAACCAGTAAATATTAGTATTATTTCCTGTGTGCATATTATTGTTAGCTTTTCTATAACATGTTTTTTTTTACAGGAACATAATTTTTAAACCAATGATGCATGAAAATATACAATACAGTTCAACTGTACAAATAGCAATTAGGGAAATTTCGTATCTGTAGTTCAAAAACTAAGAAAACAAAAAAATCATGAGAAACTATTTCTATAGTTTTTGTCTTTTGGAAAAAAATAAGGTATTTTGTTGTAGGAAATAAAAGTTAAAATAAGCAATTTGCTAAAAAGAGAATAGCATAGCTCTTAAATGGGTAATAGTCTGGTTTTTTTTTTCCCTGTACAGAAATTTAGTGGTCTCAGAAATACATTTTATGATGGTGTAGTTTCATGCTAAAACTTAACAAGAACTTGGAACTTACATCTTTGAAATGAAATGCCATTGGAATGGATATTCTTTTCCATCTGTTTCTGAAAAATATACCTTTGTTCTGACGTTTTCAAATAATTTATTATGGGTGAATCCATTTCCTGTAACTAGGCCTTCCAAGACCACATATCATTCCAGAGGGAGAGTTTTAACATGCCATTTATTATTATCTTTGATACTACTCTTTCTTTCTTTTTCCTCTTTTACTTACTAGGCATCAAATAAGCTAGCCAGTTTATGAGCCCTGTTAATGCACCTATGAAAATGCATATATTGGTGCCACTCCCATTCCTCCACCTGGCTTAGCTTTGGAGAGATCTCTTAAAAGATCTGAATTTTTCAGCTTCTAAACCAAAAAGCAACTATAAGTTCAGAACATCTGTCTCAATTGTATATCTTATTTTGGCCCTGGGCTTTAGGAAGTACTTGAATTCATAAAGCTGCCAAGACATATATTGAAAAACTTGGGCTTTGAATTACCATGGGATAGCATCCATGAAGTCTCCTTGGACTTCTAAAATCCTCCAGTATCAGCAAAAAAGAGAACATATAACCATTAAACAAATTTGCCTAAAACATTTTTAGTTACTGTGAAAGTGGTTGTCACACATCTGGAAAAAGAGTATAGTGTGGAGGGCATGTCTTGGAAAAGGAAAATATTAATTGACCAGATAAAGTGAAAAAGGGAATAGAAAAATATCAAACTAACAGGAATGTGAAGTCATTAATGGATATTGCTTTGCTTCCAGAAATGGAAAGCAGAGACTTCTGCCAAAGAAGACTCATTCCAAGACACAAAATTGTTCTCCTCCTGTTTCCCTGGTTTCTATTCATTTACCAAAACTCTTCCCAACATCACCAACACATTTGCTTTGCACCATAGCCTCTGCTTGTGCTCTTAACAGTGCAGCCGAGTGTAATAGCCTTATTGTGGCACAAGACAGCATCTTTTCTGACCTCACATCCTGGGTCTCAGTATTATGACCCTTGAGAGTCAGCTGGCTCCAATTGAAAGAAAGTTTGTCATTTATTAACTGAGATTTTGCATCCTAAGTGGTGCTGATAGGAGCAAATGTAGGGTACTCAGTGAAAGTGTGGGCTTTACAATTAGATTTCCTAGGTTTAAACTCAAATTTCATTTCATATCTACTATTTACTTTGCCTGTCTGGTCCACAATTTTCTTCCATGAAATGAGGATAGTGGTATAGGAGGTATTTCATGGAGTTATTATTTATATTAAATAAAGAAAATATATTACAGTACTTAGTTCAACATTCATACTATGTTTTGAATATTTGATCTTGTTATCATTTGTTTGCTCCATGAATTTTCAGTCTTTTCTGTATTTCCGCAGTAGAGTGGTCTCTAAGGAACTAGTATCAATTCTCCATCTCAGTGTCTTCCCATGTTGTTCACTATAAGTTTTCTGTCCAAATATTCATTCTCCTTATCAGACACCCGTAAAATTGCACAGAAATATTTTCTGTTTCAGCCTTTTTTTGCTTAGAAGGATTGACTACAAATGCGTTGGATGGGATACTGGAGAGTGATGGAAATGTTCTAAAGCTGGAATTTATTCATGTTCCCACTCTATACATGTACTAAAAATTGCCAAATGTTGTACTTATGATGTGTGAATATATGATACTTGAATTTTACTTCAACATAATTGTAAAAAGGTAAAGATAGCAATTGTTTTAAATAGTTCTAAATATATCTTTTAGGAGGCAAAGAACTATAAAGTACCACCATTGGAAACAAGTATTTCATTGTTCCTTTTCTCTTGTTATTTTTCAATTTTTTTTTCCTGGCACAATTATTTACTTTAGAAATGCTAGCATCATTCCTTAGATAATTCTAGGGCTTCAAAATTCAGACTGTACTTCTAAGATCCGGATATTCTCTGGACCTAGGAAGATTGAAAGAGAAGAAGCTTTGGAGAATAAACTTTGATAATCTGGAACCTACCAACATTTAGTTGCATAGAAATATGAAAAAAAAACTGAAGGCATGTCAGAAAAGTAAAAGACATTTTGCTTTTTAATAATGTGACAGAATAGGATCTTATGCAGTCCTCTCTCTGCTCTGACCAAGGAAAACAGAGAATAGAAAAATATCAGACTAATGTGAACCCAAAGTCATCCAATGAAATATTCTAAATGCACTTTAGAAAGCAAACTACTCTTACTAAAAACAAAGTTGATTTTACCAAAACATTTACTTTTTTGAATAGCAGAATTTACTCAGAGATAAGTAGAGATAATTCATAAACTATGAGAAAGAAAAAAAAAACAGATGAAGAGAAGAAAATGTAAACTTATTCACCTATCAACTAACTTGGGGCATTAAGAAGCTTTAGTTTCAGTTGTATGAAGTTTTATGGCAAATATAAATTTCAAGGAAGTATTCAGAAAATTCCTTTTGTATGTGGCATTACTATTTGCCTTTTGGCAAATTCTTAGTCTGGTCAGAAGACAGTTCATTCTTTCCACTAAAGCATGTGCTAGCAGAAGGAGTAGCTACATGTTAACAGGCGGTGGTAGATTCTGGCATGATCTTAAGGTCTGAATTAAGACATGAACATCAGTGTGTCTGTACTTGTGTACTAACTCCAGAAATCTTTGGCAGATACCACTTTGGTTTGGGAATCATCAAAAGACAGCAATTTGGAATGTATTTGAAGGAAACAATGAATTCATTCATGTTCTTCCTCTCATCTTTGAGGCTTTATTTTGCTTACAAAATAAAGCACCAATCTATTTAAGCCTCCTGTAAATTGTCTTGTTATTGCCATCTTATCAAGAAATATGCTACTTGATATTCTCCGGGTTTGATGATTTGTGTTTCAGAAGAGTTGAGATTTGGACTGGAGTATCTCTGCGAGGGCAGTGCTAATTTCAGGGTCTGGTCAGGAAGGAAGGGAGTGCAGAGGTGTTCCTTCTGTAAGGGTGTGAAGCTGTTTACTCAGTAGCTACCTTTGCAGGTAGCAAAGCAGGACCAATGTCCTTACAAAAAGATTGGTCTCTCAGATCTGTAGAAGGAAAGATACGGAGACAGTGGATTCTCTTCCAGTTAATGTTTACCTGAATTATTGACTACCATCTGAGACACAAAACAACTGGCAAATCCATTTGTGATGTCTTTCCTTTGAGTTACAAGAGGAAAGCTCTAAATCCAAACCTAAGAAGCTTCCTTTCCTCTTGCCTTCTTGTGAAATATATCTCTTCTGGGTCACTTTAAATCAATTACTAGTAAATCCATGGTGATTCTAATTTTTCTCATTGAAAGGGAAAGTGTCAGTTTAGGAATTAATTTTTTTTTTTTGTCTCTGGCTTACTTTTGCCTAAGCTGCCTGTTTGTGACTTCATGTATCTATTTCACAAAGTGACTGGGTATTAAGTACTCTGGATGATATGATATTTGAGGCATAGCAGTATTAAACCACACAGTGAGTTAAATATTTCAAAAGCTCATATAGATGTTAACAACAAGCATAAAACTACCTAATAGCAAAATAGAGTACATAGGTCATTGTATCCTTATTGTAAGTATTCCTTTATAACTCTTCTTACTGAAAAGTAGTTTACAGATGATATGCACTAAAAGGCATTATCACCAAGACAATTCTAATTAGAAGAAGAATGAGAAATTAAAAAATAAACTAAAGAACAATGTAAATTTTCAGCTGCAAGGGAAAACACAAATAATATTATCATATACTTTTGAATTTCAACTGCCTGGCAGCCCAAGAAAAAATGAATCATATTAATTTTTGTTTTATGCAAATAATACATCATTTCTTTGAAATAAATACTGTCTTCAGTTATATTCTAAAATAGATGCTCAACCTAAGATATGTAATCTCTATGTGAAAACAAATCAGTGCATATTCAAAATACATTTAAAAAGTAGGATTTTTCAAAATCCTACCAACTACTTACCTCAAATTCCCAGAAATATACATCCTGAGATTTAAAAAGAATTGAAAATTATTTAATCCAATGGAATAATAAACAGGATATTTCACTTACAAAATACATTTACAACTACTACTAATTTTATAGGAAAAACAAAAATGAACTGGGCTCAATTTCTAATAATGGCCAATGCTGTTACACTAAAATATAAGTAAGTGAATAAGAGCTAATGTAACAAAATCCTTGTGTATGAATTTCTATTTGTTTAATGCCATGCAAGGATATACTGTAATTAAAAGACTTTGTAAGGCTAAGTAACTCAAATGAGCTTATGAGTATCTATAACAGGTATAATGCTTACTGTCAAAGTATTTTAGAACATGCAAGTCAAATATGTACTTCAATTACTACTTAATGAAGTACCCATAAATGTTAGGTAACCTCTCTGAAAGCAAAGATCTTATATGCTTGCTTTGTTTTGTTTTGTTTTGTTTTGTTTTGTTTTGTTTTGTTTTGTATAACACTTTCCTTGGTACCTGTAAAGGCTACAGCCCATACTTGATATTTAAAAATGCTTGTTGAATTGAATTTTCTTTTATAAACAACTTTTAATTTCTGCAATCACCTGCAATATCACAGAATGTAAAAACATACTAGGTACAATGTTTTCTGAAAAGTTTAATTGTTTATTATTTCTAAAGAGGGTAAATTCTTGATGTGGCCAGCAATAACAGAGCAGATGCAAAATGAACTCACAGATAACTGATTAATCTTCTGAATAGAATTCTAAAATATCTCCTCTTTAAAATATGTTTTTCTGGAGTATAATAATGTAACTATGATTTGATTGACAGTAAGCTATTGGTATTAGACAACTTTCAAGTGTTCAGTAAGCCATCCCTGGTTCACAATAGTCTACTATTTTCTGAGATATTTATCTGGACATTAGATCCTTCCTTGATAGTCAATGTGACATAAATGACTAACACTGCATAAAAGGAATGTACCATGCCATTGTGTTCAATATTAAAAATACAAAAACTATCTTTAGGTCTTTAATACAACTATAATCCTTAAATAACTGAAAAACTATTGGATTACAGTTTACTACAATTTCAGAAAACTCCAAAGCAACAAAGGATTTCATACAGAAGTATTCTCTACCTGTGTAGCACTATCACATTTGATCTTCAGACCTATAAGAATATATTAATAGCTTCATTTTATGTGCAAGCAATCAGAGTCTCATATATATTAGGTTAAGGTGGTAATAGGATAAAATGAAATAAAAGGCTGATTTGTTCTAATGGGATAGGCTAGTAACATTGGTATAAATGATCTAAAATCTCAAAAGCTTGAGTGAACCAGGTTTATTTCTTCTGCATATGAATTGACTGGAGTTCTGTTTAACATCATTGTCATCTTCACAGTGGGAACAAGAGTGACAGAACAGCGACAATCTGGAAAACTGTAGTTAGCTGCTGCAAAAAAAGAATGCTTTGAAGGCTCTCACGTGGCAATTAAATGCTCTACCCCAGAGGAGAAGTATATCATGTCCACTTCCAGTTGATTTGCTAAAAGTAGACCCAGAGCTTTACCAACCACAAGAGGACCAGGAAACAGAACCTTACAATGTACCCAAGAGAACAATATGCTGATTTCCCATTTTCCTGTTTTTCCCAGAACCCCCTGTCATACAGAACTCAATTATTTCTAAAAGGTCGGAAGTAGTATCTAACCAGGGCAATGCGGAGGATCTCTTGAGTAAATATGATGGTGAATGTTTCTGAAAAGTTAGCTTGATAATAGTTCAGGTGTGAGACCTAGTCAGTCAAGGGTTTCCATGTGATATTTTACAATTTGTGCACTGCACAACGGCTTTAGACATGTGTGAGGCAATCTAGCCCTCTTAGCTCCCAAGATGACTTCATTTAAACAGTATTGTAAGTGTTATAATTCTCCTTTGTCCCATTATTAAAGTTAGTGTAGAATGAGTAAATAGTTCAGAGGCTGCTGTGAGGTGAAACTGAGGCATGCCAGAAGTCTTTCATAATTCATAGTAAATACTTAATAAAATTAGTTTTCATTATTATCAAGTTCATTGTCATTCTTTTCATTTAATCAAATAAATACTTACCTGAACTTTGAACATCTTCTGAAAAGAGGCCAGTGGTAGTAGAGTACCTGGATGAAAGTTAAGGAAATATTTGAGGATTCGTGGTTTACTTTTGCATTGGGGAATATTAAAGTACAGGCCTACCAAGAGTAAATGAGGTGACTTGTGTCACAGTATCTAATCCATCTTGGCAGTTTCAAGCACCAACCCCAAGTTTCCTCACTGCCACCCTCCTGTGACACTCCAGATTCTGATATTTGGGTAAAATGCAGTGAAGACACTACAGAAAATTTACCTCCTTCAGGTATCTTCCTAGATTCTGTTTAAACCTCTCAGACTGGAAAGAATAAACTTCTAGACCTATTCAGGGTGTTAGTGATATGTGGAGTCAAGACCCCCAGAGATAGCTGATTCATTCATGTCACACATACAGACAATTACAAAGACAAAAATGAAAGCTGCAGGGTCTGCTCGCTCCTTTCATTTACGTTTATGCTTACGAGTTAATAAAAATGTGTATAATTATATTCAAAAGTATATTTGTCGTGCTGTTCATTCGAAAGGTATTAGCACAAAAATGAAAAAGCCTGTAGTTAAAGCAACTTGTCTGTACAAAAGCACAGCTTTAAACTGTAAGGACCTAAAGTAAAGTATCAATATTTTCCTTGTTGGTAAAAATCTAAGTGAGTAAGTGTTTGTATGACAGGAAGAGGTTGTTTCCACAGTAATTTAATGAGTGATTTTCCAAATTCACAGCAAAGCACCTGTTGGAATGAGATGGGCATATTAGTAGATAAATGCAGAGAAAAAAAATGCTTTCGAAGCATTTCAGTTAGAAGCCTGTACACAATTTGACTTGCTCAATGAAATTATTGCTTCACTTCAGTTTCCTTTGTTGGGAAATACTCCTGATGTCATTTTCCATCATTTTAAAAATCAAATTTTATCTTTGAGGAAGCAAGCTCAAGTACCAATGCTCCTCAGGTCACTTGTCAGAGTCGACTTTATTTAAACAGCTGTAACTCAAATGATAGAAGCACCAAGACTCTTGCTTTGTGAACAATGAGTCTCCTGAAGAGCAAGTCCCCAAATGTCAAAACATTTCATGTGTAGTCTGCACACAAATGAAAAAACCGTGGGAATCTACTTGTCAGGAGTTTTTCTAAAATGTTTCCCTATTTGTGTTTAACTGTAACCACTCAGACAAATATCTGTGCCACTAGGACATTTTCAACTGTAAATATTTTATTCCAGAACATATTATAGAGGAAGCCTATCTCTGTATGAATGCACATGTAGAGCAGAATATTTCAAGGATCAAAGGTCTACAGGCCCGTTCACAGTGTCATGCTTAAAATTTCCTATTTCCATGGGTTTGGACTTGGGTTCTAAATTTAAAACTGCTTCTTTGGATTCTGCACATGTAGACTGAATTGTTCATCTGTTTCTAAGGACGGCATCTCAGAAGACTAGAAGCATGAAGGCTTTGACTTCAGTCATTCACAGAGAGAGAGTGTGGAGACATCAGACCCTGAACAATTGTAGATCATAGCGAATCTGTTGTTATCCTATCAAAATGAATTTATGTTGGCCAAATGTTTCCTGTTTAAAATCAGGTCAGGCTATTTACAAATATGGGAAATCAAAGTCAGAATGTGGAAAGCAGAGTCAAAGGCAAAAGTCCTCCAAAGGCTTTTCAAAGTCAGCTGCAAAACTTTCAGAAGGTGTAAAGGGAACCATACCCAGACACTTGGTTGTTTCTTTTAGGAAATTAAGATATTCAATGAGCTTTTAGCACTTTTCTACATTAAAGAACTCATTGAATATAAAATAGTTCTGACCAAGATATGGCCAGGACAGCATAATTGCAAGTTCCTACAAGGGCAACTGAGATATGTAGCTCCAAGTTTGATACTAATGATCAATATTTAAAAGTTTTGATTTCCTCTGGTGGAAAAGTGTACAAGACACAAAATTCAAGCCCTTACTCTTTTCTGTTTTATCTTGTTTTAGATCCTTGTTCTTCTTCTGTTTAAAAATGGAATATGTTACTGAAAATAAAATTTTAAGGCTTGATACCTACCATTATGGCTTCCAGTAAATTTAGAGACAGGGGCAAAATAATGGTGAATTTGTTTAAGACTTTTCTTTAAAGTGAAGACTTTTATGGGAATTTTTAAGTACTTCTTCGGTGGCTGCTAAAGAGAGAATAATAAATGTACTAAAAATGTATCTACATGAGTCTAAACCCACTGACACACAAAAATTTCAACTAATAAGAACATTTGGACTTTACATGAAATATAGACACAATCCTGCATCCACATTTACACACACACACACACACACACACTCTCACACACACACTCACAAACACCCAATACCTGAGTGTCACATAGAGCAACAGTTTTTTTAAGTAGACTTTGCTACTTTTTGATATTGAGAAAATTCTCTCAACATTTTCCTGCTTTATTTTCAACTCACCATGCTCATAAGTCTAGATAAATTTATCAAACTGTACTGCAAATTTTCTTTTCCTTTGTTTTTCCTATCTTCTGACAGTAAGTATATCTCCATCGTCAAGGGATGGAGTATGATTAAACCATTAACTTTGGTTTAGCTTCTCAGAAATTACTGTTCTCACAAGTTTTACACAATACATTATTCAGTGTGAACTAGCTAGAGTGAGTCCTTTGACTAGTTTCCAGAGAAAGGTTGATGGTATTCACCTTAAAAACTTTAGGGCTCTATTATTCTGCTCTCTGTATTAATCCTTCATATACCAATCCAGGTGCTGGCATGGATTCTTTCTGATGATATTTAAAATCCTCTCATGACACATATTATCTGCCAGTTTTTCAATTTACAGCCTTACTTTTTTCTTAAATACATTGTTATTTTCTCAGTAATAGTGAATTCTCCTCTCTCTGTCTCTCTCTCCGTCTCTCTTGTGTGTATGCGTATAAAATTTCTAGCACTCAGTGAATTCCAAATTTTTTTAAAACTTGAAAATATAAGTTAATAAGCTAAGACATGAAATTATGAACTATTAATACCTCAATTTCTACTAGCTTTAATCTCAGCATTACTACATTTTAACTAGTTGGCTAGGTGAATATTTTAAAATTGGGCCGCAATATAGTATTATGCCTAACTAGCATATATTCTAATGTGATTATAAGTGATTGTACAACTGCCAAAATCATGTTGAAGAAGAAAAAGTCTTGCTTGCCTGTAGGAACAAAGCCAGGTTTTTCAAGACTAGGATATGTATGCCTTGTATAAAAACCATGGCTGTAAGAAATTCAGATTTTTGCATTGAGTGTCTTTATTGACAGGACTTTCTTCTGATGTGTTACTCAAACCAAGAGCAGCGAAGGCTAAAGGAGATGAAAAATTATTTGTCTAAACAAGATTAGTTAAGAGCATTGCTGCCATTTCTTGGAACAATTATAAACCAAAATGGTTTCAATGGCTTTGTACTTATGATTTACAAGGTGAGAAAGTTTTAGGTTGCTACAAAGCTGATAGTAGAGGGGAAGGATTCACAAGGTACCACTCAGGCTTCCATGAAATATCCAAGCCAACACTGAGCCAGCAGCAAGTTGAAAATACCGGGATTAGAAAGAAGGAGGTTCAAGAGAATGAACAGTGAATCAGAGGCCGATTGGATCCAAAAGTGTTTGAAGGCTCCAGGCTCTTCATGCCTTTCAAAGCATTTGATCCTTAACTACCGGCCACATAGCCTACTTTTCTTCCCTTATTCCTTTTTCCTTTCCTTTCATATATATTGTCATTCATTCTGCTGCTGCGAGACAAGGAAGACAAGTAATCCATGGACATTGTCCTAGAAATGTCTTACTCTAACCAGATGCAGATTTTTCAAACCTTAATATTTATAGTCATCATTTGGATATTTTATTAAAATACAGAGGCAGTAGACCTTGGCTGAAGTCTGAGAATCCACACTTCTGACAAGCCCCCAGTATATAGGTGCATAGACTGCATTTAAAACTGTAGTTGAGTTCTTTGAACCTGAAGCTGATGGTATCTGAAAATCCCAGTATGTGTACTGTGCACCCAACTCCAGTTTTGCACTGGATCCCTTGTTAACACAAAGCAGAAAGCTAATAGATAATTTTCATTGCTGAGAAAATATTAACTACCAAGGCAAGTGCATGAGTATCATCGTCCTTAGAAGCAGTGAAAAAATCATTAATGAAAGTATCATAAGAACCATGAAACCATACCAAAGGTTATGGATTTTTAAATAAACAGAAATATCTTGGAGTAGATTTAGGTCTTAGCAAAGTTTCAATAATGAGCAACATTTCCCCTGATGTCTTGACCATTTTTTTAATGTAAAGGCATTAAAAACATGCAGAGGATCATAGGACAATAATATATGATGATAAACTTATTTGATTACACTTCTCAGTTGCTGCTGGGTCCAATTATCTTGGTGCTAAAATACCATCTAATTGGGTGTGAAACACGTATCAGAGTTAATTATACTATACACCGCTATATGGGCATGAAATAATTAAGAATGTTTTCCTTTCTCAACTGGCCTAGAAAAAAGTACATGCATTTCAAGATTTAATCCTTAGAGATTTCTCAGAAACTCATGAGATCAGCAAGATATGAATTTATGTAAATTTCTAACCCTAGAATCATATTGAGACTGTAAACCTCTTATCATAACCTAGATACTTTGATCTGTAAAAGTCTATCTATTGGTGTTTTATGAAGAGCACATACCCTTTGGAACTTGAGAAGTTATAATATAATGAGAAATTCTTTTTTAAATTATATTGTATTAGTCACTTAAATGTACAAGTCATTTAAAATTATTTAGGGGGAGCTCACCTTAACAGCAAATGCATCATACAACATTGGTTGTATAATGACTCAACAGTATTAAAAGAGTTGATTGATAAAAAACAAAACTGGCACCTAACTCTAAAAAGGAACAGTGGAAATAGATTATAATTGGGCATATCTCTCATTAGGAGGTCAAAGTAACCCCTCTGTAGTAGAAAATCAAAAGATAAAATCCTTGATCTTGCTCATATGTGGAACAGAAAAAAAAAGTGAACTTCTAGAAGTAAACAACAGAATCATGATTGTTATAAGATTGGGAGGCAGTGGGAATGGTCAGTTACTGGTCAAAGAGTATAAAGCGTCTGTTAGAGTAAATTTGGAAATCCACATACAGTAGGATTATAGTCAATAATATATGTATTTAAAATGACTAGAAAATTAAATATCAAATGTCTAATCACAGAAATGATAAATGAGATGCCAGATGTTAATTAGCTTGATTTAACACTTCATTTTGTAGACATATATCAAAATATCTCATTGTACCACATAAATATACATGATTATGATTTGTCAATCAGACCTAATATGAATTTTTAAATATGAAGAAATAAATAACCAGGAAGATACACTGTTTACCAAATTCATGTGAATTAACCTCAAATATAAACATACATTTATATACCAAGGTACAATGATAAGTGTAACAAGTAGCAAATTTGTAATTAACATGAATTAAAAATCTTCTGAATGATCATACTTTCTTCCCAAGGGCTCTTGATCCATTGTCCTGAAGTTTTTGGCTGACCTAGTTGGACTGGACCATAACGTGCTAGGATTTTCCCAATGTAACTATCTGTTCACTAGCTGATTCTTCCATGGCATATTGGTTTTTCCCATTAACTTAACATCCGTACACTTCGTCCATCAATCGCTGCTCTCCTATCTCACCATCTCTATGGATAATGATGCAAAGCTGCCTAGGATCTTGTAGTTCATGCTGCTTGGAGCCCATGCTTTCTGCTGTTGCTCACCCCAAGAATGAAAACACTTAGCAACACTTAACTCATCTCCAAAATCACACATTCCACAGCTGCTATGAAATAAAGATCTCAATGAATCTTAGGTGTTTCTGCCTGTTAAACAATTTCAAAGGTTGGAATTTCTTGATAGGGATTTTGGTACCTTATCAAGTCTCTCCAGAATGACTTGATTAATCCTAAATCTTTGGTATATATTTTAACCACCAGCATTGGAATCTGACTTTCAGAATTTTTTTTCTATGTGGTTTCAATGAAACAGTTCACTAACCTGAGCCAAAAAAATATCTGTAAGTACCCAATGGACATTTTAAAAAAATCATTATTGTACCACTGTGATATAAAGAACAAAGTATTTTTCTAAGAGGCCACACCTCTTGCCTCAAAAGCTGTAGAACATGAACCATTATCAAGAATTATTTTAACTGTCATTTACTCAGTTTGTAGGTAAAATTCAGTGTTTAGAATTTTTATTAACTTTTTTCCTTATTCTTCTTGTAAATCTAATCAGTTTTCACCACCTATTTGAACTTTAATCTGGTTTTTTGAGAAGGTAAGTAGAGGGCAAAAGGGGAAGCTTTAATAGTGCCCTATTAATCTTAAAAGCCAATTAACTAAACTCTTACAATGAAAAGAATAAGAACAACTGCTTAAAATTATTATATGATTATTAATTTACCAGAAATGGAAAACATTTGGTAATCACAATTTAAGTCACTTTTCCATAGTAAAGTCAAATTCACTTTCATTTCATTTCATAATATATCAAAATTCTTGGTATTTCCAAAAGCTAGCTAGATCATGTAAAATTTTATATGCCTAAAGAGTCCATATAAGTATTTGATGATTAAATTTTTTTGTTTTGAATGCTACTAGAACACATATTTTTTGATTCATTCAACAAGCATTGATTGAGCATCTGGTGTATGCCATGTATTAGTGACCTAAATCTAAGAAGATTCAAGACCTCCACTATGAGAATTTAAACTCTGTTGCATGAACAAAAACTTATTTAACATTCACATTATTGTTTTGTGACACACCATGGAAATATAGAAGAAAACCAGATTTAGTTTGGAGATCAGGATTCCTTAATGAAGTGTTATTTGAATGGGAATTGGAAATCCGAGTCATTTAATTGTTAAGGGGAAGTCTTGCTTTGCAGAGAGAAAAGAATGTATCCAAGGCCTTGCAGTTGGAGGGAACCTGTCACTTTGAGAAATGCTGCAGAAGCAGGAGGACCACAGCAAAGGAAGTGAGGGCAGCTATGAATTTAAGGTATAAATCCAGTGTTGCCCAACCCTCTGTACCCTGTATCCCACTTGGACCCCTAACCCCAAACCAGCTTATTCTAAAACAGACCAGTATCCAAGGTCCTGTATGTTTAAGGCTACCTGATAAGTAACAGTTTGACCTGTCCAGTTTGGATTCAGACCCAAAGACCAATACCTTCCCATGCATCTGCCCTGTACTAACTAGGACTCATTTCCTCAGGGTCCACAGGATTCTCTGCACAGCACAGGATTCATAAAGGGGTTGTTCTGGGAAGATAACTCTGAAAATCTGAAGTCAAATCAGATCTGCATTTTTCCTAATTCTGTGCTAAAGCAGACTGCATTGTAGCTGGCCTTTGAAGTGTTCTCAGAGTCTAAGAATAACTTAAGAATGAAGACAAGCATCTGTCCAGAAAAACTTTTATGGGCCCTTATTTAAAATTTGCCATAGCAAATTCTTAGAGTTGTGATTTAAATTATCTACTTCCGTTTTTACCATAGGAATGAATCCGAATAGTGAAGTTTGGAAAACACATTCCCTTGTAATTTGGTAGAAACCTAAGTGTTTTACGCTTCATAAATATGCAATTATAGAACATAGGCCTGCTAGAAGTACAGGTAGTAGAATAATATTCCCTTCTCAAAAATTATTTAAACATCATATATTTTAGATAAATCATGAAAAACAATAAATGATAATCCTTTTACAGACCTAGGTTACATTTTATGGGCAAATTTTACAGATAGGAGAAGGGTAAATATGCTAAATAGAAGCAAAAATTATTAATTGGCTGAATGATTAGATATACTTAATGTGCATTGAACACACCAAAAATGTGGAGTAAATCCTAATGTAAACTATGGATTTTGAGTTATAATGAGGTGTCACTGAAGGTTTGTTCATTGCTTGTAACAAATGCACCTCTCCAGCAGGGAATGTGAGGAGTGAGGGAAGGTTGTGTTTGTGTAGAGATAGAGGTAAAGGTGCTATGCAGAATCTGCACCTTATGCTGGGCTTTGAATATAAAATTGTCAAAAAATAAAAAATAAATAAACAAAGTTAACTTTTAAAATAGGTGAAAAAATTAATCCAGGGAAATTATCATGATTGTTTTGGCAATCATGATGTTTTCATCATGGTGTAGCTCGGGATTTGAAAATCAGTAGTCCTCATCCAACTGCAGTTCAGTGGGACCTCTGAGTAGCTTCTGAAGGATGGATCCTCTTATGGGGCATTTCTACAGAGTCTCCTGTATTCTCAACACTCTACAAGGCACCTTTGTGAGATTTATGAAACAGGTTTCACTTGTCTTCCAGATTTGTAGATGGAAAGAAATGTCAACTCCCGGGAAGTTAATTGAATATCTTAATATGACACACACAATTGATGTTAGAGGGGTAAAAAGTAGGTCGTGAACATATATGAGTACCTACTTTATGAGTCTGACTTAGGGGATGACATGTGAGAGGGTCTGAAGATAGAGTACCTTCATGCCTAAGTATGCTTTGCTCTTCTGGGAAAAAAAATGGAATGTAAGTGCAGTTGATGAAATTAGGTTTGATGGCAAACTTTTAACTCCTGCTGGAATAATTAGATAGTAAGGTAAGCTCAAAATACCAGAATGTACCCATAACTATTTCTGCTTCTACTGAACACCCAAGAACAGCAATCTTCTGAGTAGATATTAAGGTTTATTCAGTTCTAAGCCAAGAATAAGGTAGGAAGAAGCTGAAGAATCTTCCAGGGACATGTAAGCAAATGTAGAGAGATACGCCTTGATACTCCAGGCATTGCTGATTAGTCTAGTATCCTCTCAAGAGCTTCTGATTCTGAGATTTTAATTGGATTAAAATTAATCACAGATATTTCTTATGAGAGTTCCCTTCATAAGTGTCTTTTATGTGATTTCGCATAATCATATGGGTCTGGACCAAATTTTTTTTCTTATCCTCTACTTACAATCAGAGGAAAATAAGAAAAAATATTAAGTCAGGTCAACCTGAACCAAGAAAGGAAAATGTTTTGAATATCTGGGTGGCACTTACAGGAAAATTTCAGGAAAAAGAAGAAGAAGAAGAAGAAGAAGAAGAAGAAGAAGAAGAAGAAGAAGAAGAAGAAGAAGAAGAAGAAGAAGAAGAAGAAGAAAAACCACAGCAGTGTAAATTATCTTCTCCACTTCCTAAGGCTGCTGGGCCCAGTTCCGTATTTGATCAAAGGAAATCCAATTCTGTAAATTCTGCTTTTAGAAAAATAGACTGAGAAGAAAGATTTAAAAAATAAAAATGCAAAAGAAATTCTCCTTTTTCTTCCTCCTATCCTTGCCATTTCACCTTCAGTTTTCTTTTCTTTCTAATTTTTTTAAACAGAAATAAATATCATTCAATCCCATCTGGGAGCTGTAGTCATTTTTCAAAATCAATTTTTATAGACATTGTTTTCTTATGTTTGCCTACCAGGTGTCTACTTTCTCAAGGTAACTAAAAGGTTCACAAGGATCCTTATCTAAAACTGATAAACAGATGCAAACAAAGCCAAGCCTGTCTGGGCTACCACAGGCCTGTTTGACTAATTGCCCTGATAGATCATTCTCTGGATGCCCTAATGTTGTTATTGCACCCAGCATAGCTGAGATAGCACATGTTTAACCCCTGACCTTCCAGCTGCCTGGACCACGCTGCTCGGGAACTCACTGTTCTCCATCATCACTTCCTTCCCATGGCAGCCAGAAAGAGATCTGTTCCTAAGCAAATAGCAAAGGCTCTGACCCCGTCATGAGTCACCAGTCTGTCTACCCACTTCCAAGATTCCCCCTCTATGTATTTATTCAGCTTGTCAGAGTTCCTGACAAAGAAGATAGTGATTTTGTGTTAAGTCAGTCTTATGGTCTCAAAATAGTAATTTCATACAACCGAAATAGCTTCAATGGCTTTTATTGGCTTCAGATGAACAAATCCATCCTGTTCCACCACCCCACATTTAAGGTAACTTTTTCTCAAGAAAAATTTTAAAAGTAGCAAATGTCAGAGAAAGAGCAAAAGAAAACTATTCCAGGGCCATCTATTATAGTGGAGGGAAATACCTAATTATGCTCTGCCTTAGGGGAGCTGATTTATAATTACTATAAGACAAGCTAAATACTATTACTTGTAGCAGAAGTGAGAAGGAAATATATGTTACGTGAGAGAAGACATCTTTCCCCTACTGAGTGTTTCACGCGTCTTTTTCATAAGACTTACACTGATCTAACTTTAACAGATACTGCCAACACATGGTGATTCAACTGCTGATGGTTTTGGTTGAGTATTTCTGTGCAAAATCTTCACATTATGCAACTTCATAGAACCATTAAACAGGAATAACACTACAGCAAGTTATGGCTCTTACAACCATTTCTGTTAATAAATGAAATTACATTGTCTTTAGGGAGAGGCAGAATATAAACAGAGAAAGAGAAAAGCATAATCATTGTGGAGTCCATTTGCATTTCTATTCATTTTGTTTCAATATCTCAAAATTAAGTAGACATGAACTACTGCAGGCTACTGCATTGGGAGAGCAGATTCATTTGGGTACATACTGTGTGCCAGTTTTCACTAAGCCATTTCACATAACAATCAAAGCACCATGCCTTAATTATAAAATGCTTCTATCTTTCTAACAGCATGCTTAGTCGGGTCTTTAGATCATTAATAATTTTTCTCCCAAGAAATAATAAAGCATATTTGAGTTATGAAATAAATTCCAGAGTGCTAATATTATTAACTATCATTTTGATCCTTCCCACATAATAAATTCTTCCCATTGAGGAAGCAGAATTGCAGTGCTTGAAATATTGCATAGAGCAAGAAGAGACTGTAGATAATAGAGAACAAAACAGGACAAAAAGATAAATGATCAAAGTTATTTGTGCCTTCGCCTCCATACATAAGAGGCTCAGCCTCAGCACATGCTGTAGGTTTAGTCTCATCAAGACAGCTTCAAGCCTAATTTTCTAAATCTGTTTTCTCCTAAATGAGGCTAATGAAGTCTTTCTAACCAGCTTCTGAAATTTAAATGATGAAAAGTGCCAGTGAGGTGACTAGAATTAAAGAAGAACAAGTCCTCAATTCATTCAAAGTCCTTTCCTGCTTCTTATAAAACTAGCCAAAAATGCCTAGTTTATCTTTTAGCTACCTTGGGAACAATGTAACTGAGTTTGTATACACTTTGGAAAGGTTAATCATTAGAGAGATAACTCATCATCCAAAAAGAAAGTTGAAGTTCAGTATTAATGAATATTGTTTCACGAAAAGATAAAAATTTAGATGAAATCTAGAAATAATAACAAATTTATTTACTAGAAATTTTCGGGAAAATGCTAAACAACAGGATCCAAATTTCATAGTTATTTTTTATGTGTAAAATGGGATAATAATATGTGCAGAATTATTTCCTAGAATTAAATAATACAATGTAAGAAAAACACTTAGCCTAGCCAAAAGGACAGGCTTAATAAATGTTATTCTACTATAAAAGTGATAACTAAAAGTGAATGTGAGATGATTCTGAAGTAATTGAGAAAGCCTTAGCTCTTTTTAGTCTTAGATTTCTCAGATTCCTGTTGATTTAAATCCTTTCATAATCATCTCTTAAATATTGATTCATGATGATGAAAATATCTTTGCCAAATTCCTTTACTCCATTTCTTATCTAACTCTCCGGCCATCAGTATTAACTTCTTAAAATAGGACTAGCTCCAGAATGTTAGCTTAACATGAACATTCTTTTTTCATTTTTTTTTATGATTTATATACCTAAAGCCTAAACTTAATCACATCCTCAATCATTTGGGTCTGATAGTGTACCGCATGGGGCAAATAATTTACTAGATTTTCAATAAATTCAAATTAAATTTGACAGATAAGAGAAAAGTTGGACATCAATTTTTTCTACAGTTCCATTTGTTTCTCTATCAACTATTTGGTGTAGTATTTTAAAATGATAGGTTCATAGGGAAAATTTTGTTGTGTATTGTATCAATTTTGCTTTTCAATAAAAAGAAGTTATCCTTTTTAGCTATGTGATAGATATATTTCACAAATTAATACTCATTTCTCTGCCAATTTAGTTACAAAAGCACCATGGGAAAACTACTTTTTAATGTACTTTACTAAAACCAATAGTCATATTTGGCTCAAGGATAACTGTAATGCTGGGCTCTGGGGGTTAACATTCCATTAATGATGTTTTTAAAACTTAGCTCTCATTTAAATGAATGTAATTGGATTTTCTTTCATATGAAAAAAAAAATGTGTCAGACAAATGTTGTAAATCTAAAAGCAGAAAAGTAGAGAAGAAATAGTAATTTCTATGCCACAATGAAGTGTTTCACAATTTTTGTTTAACAAAACATATTTTACCCCACTTACACCTTGATCTATTGGACCCCGCTGAGTATAAGACTGTAAATTGTGTGAAGAGTTTTGCAAAAAAGAAAAAAAAATCATAAAAAGACAGCACGGCAGTCTTATATCATACAGTCACTTGATCCCTAAGACTCAACTATGACTTTGGTATTTAGTTTAAACACAAACTACATATTCTTATTGACAATGAATAGAGCCACTTGTTTTAATTTCATAAGCCCAGTGCACCTAAGCTGCTGAAATGTCTATTACCCATGGCTGGGATATTAATCCTTTGATTTAAACTTTTTTTTTTTTAAGTCTCCATTTTTCAAATGCTGACTGAAGGCTCAAACAATGAGAAATAACTTTCCCAGCAATTTTGGCAAATTGAACAGGGGAATAAGGGTGACCATTCTTTGTTCATCTGAAGATTTATTAAAAATGTTTTTGGTACAGGAAATACTTTTTTTCTCCCCCAGAATTAGGGTATATCTTCAGGAAACGCAGTAGATTAATTACATGAGCCCTGGCTCAACTTTATTTAAAAGTTAAACACAAGCTTTTAACATTCATCCAAAAATGTAAAATTGCTCTTTCAGCATTTCATGTTGCTGAGGTTTTTGTACTTGAATGTTTTTCTGTTGGCTCTGAAATTGATAACTAGAGACTTTCTTTTTTATGTTTTGTTATGGCCCTTAGTAGTATGGTTGGGGAGAGAAAGAGTTTAAGAATGCTGGGAAATCTACCTGGGTTTTTAATATGAAACAGCAATATTTTAAGATATCATGTATTTTTTATATTGACAAAGCAATGCATTGGTAGAAGCACAGGAATTTTTAAAATCTTAAATCTGAATTGACTTGATGAATTGACTTCTACAGGTTGCATTCCAATAAGCTGCTGAATCAGAAAACTCCATTCATTTCAAACTAGGTTCCTTTTTTTGCAATGGGGAATGTTTTGCCTTTGGTAGAATTTTCACAAAAGCCCAGAACTTTGTCTACCTTTTCTAAAATTCTTCTAAGACATGTATTACTTTGCATTTATAATAGAGATGTTATATGACGTATTTTGCCAAAACTTGGGGTCATTCCTCTTGGCTGAGATTCAGAAAAACACACACAGAGAAACATATATAGTGTACAATTACTGCATTCTGTGGAGAGCTAAACACTGTGGAGAGAGCAGTTAGGGTTGAGGGGAAGGCTATGGCAGCGGATCTCATCTCCGCTTTTCAAGAACTTATTTAGAGAGGGACCTAAAGTAAGCAAGAACCAATGTTTAAAATCATGTATCAAGATTGCAGCTCTATTGCAACATGGAGAGCACAGGCTACTGAGAGAGCTGAATCTAGGACACAGGGCAATGTCTTGGAAACTGGTGGGCTGAGATGGAGACCAAAGAAGAAGTGAATACTGAGCTGTGTACTTTGGGAGATCTCAGAGAGGAGGCTCAGCCACCAACAGTGGGTGTGGATGCTGAGTACACTAAAACCAGGACTGCCCCTGTCTGTGCTAGCTCTGAATCATTCCAACCACTGCACATGTGCTCAGTAGCATTTGGGAAAATACATGAAAAAGGTGCTATAAGTGTATATTTGTGTTCATTTATGAAAGTTCTTCAGGTCCTCAACTTGAGTATAATAATTAAGTACATGTATTTGGTTTTTTTTTTAACTTTTAATTTTATTGCTACATGTTTGCCGTTCTTAATAATTACATTCCTTGTGGAGAGTTGGTACATGTACATGACACATTTTAGTTCTTTTTTATCTCTTTCACCTCTCTTCTCTCCTTATCCCTTCTCTTACCCCGTCCCTTTTATAAAGGATCTATCTTCCTCTGTGTTTTAAAAAAACTGGCATAACTTTGATTCTGGCCTAGTTTGATATTCTGGCCTAGTTTGATATTAACCTCTGTGAACCATAGTTTCTGTATTTGTGGAAAGGAGATACTGATAATGAGTTTAGTTACTACCTTCAAGCTATTTAGTCAAATGTCTGGGACCAAAAAAAGCACTCAATGTGTGTCTACAGTCAGTATTTTAATTAAAGAGTTTATTCATTAAAGCAGATATGCCTTGGGCATCCTATATCATTATTTGCAATATTTTGCTTTAAACTTTCTGTGTCATGAACAGGTTGAATGCAGAAAAAGAATGAAACATTTACTAATAAAAATAGAAACATGTGTTAGCTTATGTATCCTTGTGTAACTTTGGATTTGATGTCTTGGATTGAAATTTCATATTTTACTCCCCACCCACCTTCTTCTGAGATTATAGTAGGATACGTTAAAATCATAGGCCATATTTAGCCCCTTGGAGAGTAACTATTTCTGAGCCTTTAAGAATTAATGAAGCTGAACATGGCACATGCTACAGTCCTAGCACTCCTCAAGGCTGAAGTAGGAGGGTAACATCTTCAAATCTAGCCTGGAAAACTTAGCATCTCAGCAAGGCCCTGTTTCAAAATTAAAATAAAATATAAAATGACACAACATAAAATAAAAGTTTTAAAAAGAGCTAGTGGAATGGCTCGGTGCAAGGTCCCTGGGTTCAGTTTGCAGTTCCCCCTCCCCAAAAAAACCCCCCACAAGAGAGTTTGAGTCTGAAGTCACTCAAGACCATCATCAAAGATGGCTCAAAATATCCCTGAAAGAACAGACTGAGCCAAAGATAATCATGGAATATTTTATCTCCTGAGGCAGTCAAAAAGAGCAAATGTGATAGTTGCAATCTTGGTGATTAAAAGGAAACTCCACCTTCTTTTGTTCTGTTATGAATGAAAAGCTTGGCATTTAACATTGTCTAATGCAGTTTTAACAGAATTCACCTCAGTCTTTGAGATCCCAGTGGCAGTGTTTTAAACGCACTGGATATGGGAATAATTAAAACATTTTTCACAAAATGTTTCAATCTCTTAAGGTCTTGGCTTGCAATATCCATTTCCACAACCTTTCCCCAGCCACCAAATCTGTTACAAAGACCAGCCTAAGCTGAGAAACTTGAAAGGTAGTATGTCAAATAAAATAAAAGGTCCTCAATGTATTTATCTCCAGAGTTAATTGGTAGTAAATCTGGAATAGATATTTTCTGCCAAATGAAACACTACAAAAGTTGATTTTTTAAAAATTTTACCTACGAGTTTCAGTCAAGAGACTGCAAACATGCTTCTACTATTCAAAAGAAATTAGCTTGGAGACTTATAAATCCAAAAAGGTCAGGCTCTTTGTCCCTAAGAATGCCGGCTGGTACAGGAGACAGCAGCCCACTGGGAAAGCCGGAAAGGAGAAATTTCCAAAGCACTCAGCTAAATTCTATTACAAGGTTTCCATTAACAAAAGCAGGTAGTTTAGACACCAAATGGAGTTTCCTCTGGAAAAAAGGAAAACAAATTTGGAACTGAGGGTCTCTGTTCCCCAAAAATCAAACCTACTTTTAACTAGAAAGAGTAAGAATTGATCAGATGGTTCCTTTGTTTTCTAAGCCAAACAGATGCATTTTTTAAAAAATAAATCGAAAAATCAAATGTAGGTTCAGAAAAAAAATTAGACTTACAAAAGCATTTTTTAATGACACCTAAGGGTCAAACATGGTTTTATACCAACTAATTAAAGTAATTGCATATGCCATTGCATATATTTATTTGAATTAACAAAGAAGAAAATAACCATTCCCTAAATGCTGGTTGCTATAATTTAGAGGGCAGGAATTTAGTTCTGTTGTGATTGGATAGACTTTATACTAGCACTTTCTAAGCATAGTTAGAAATATATTCTTTGTTTATATCGTTAATAGATAAATTTGGAATCAGTCATTACATGTTAATATCTAAATTCTTTTTTTTTTCTTATTTAAACAACTTAAAAGTCACGAACATTTTCATATGTCCTGGTAGCATCAGGTTCATCAACATGTAGAATGTATTAATTCACCAAGAAATGTACCTTATTTTACCTGCATTTGGTGTAAAAGAGATAGCAAATACATTCAGCTACCTTGTCCCCTGTATGCTTTGAAAAGCAGAAATTATTATCTATTTGCAAGCAAGCATGGAATCATAATTTGACATTCTGATCTGCTATGGCTTCAAAAATTTTACAAATTTCCAATAACCACTGAATCCAAGAATGCAAGAATGATTTTTATCCTTGATTTCCCTATTCCCCAAGGATGATTCAGTACATGTTCATCCCTGAAAGGTTTTTAAGACTTTCAGCTACAAAACACACACACACACACACACACACGAACACTGAGCACTAAGTCAGGGAGCTCAGAAGAGCTCAGAGCCTAGCTTTAACAAAGTACTACAAAGTCCTGGAGGCAACCCATGCTCAGTCAATAGATGCATCATCATCTTGACACCTTGACCATGGGAAAAACTGGTAAAAGCATTGTAGATTGGAAATAATTTGTCCCAGGCTGGCATGTTTAAAACCTGATTGTCTGATGTTCTTGACATAATCAATAATAATGTGAAAATGAGCCGGGCGTGGTGGCGCACGCCTTTAATCCCAGCACTGGGGAGGCTGAGGTAGGAGGAGCGTTGTGAGTTTGAGGCCAGCCTGGGCTACAACGCGAGTGCAAGGCCGGCCTGAGCTACACAGTGCGACCCTGCCTCAAAAAACCAGGGCTGGGAGTTTGGCTCAGTGGCTTAAGCGCCTGCCCTGGCAGGCGTGAGGCTGTGAGTTCAATCCCCAGTACCGCAAAAAAAAAAAAAAAAAAAAAAAAAAAAAAAAAAAAAAAAAAAAAAAAAAAAAAAAAAAAAAAAAAAAAGTGAAAATGACCAAAGAATATAAATCTGGTTATTATGTGTATAAGTAAATCTACATAAAGGATTGAATGGCAGAAACTGTGAGATTCAAAGGCATCATATTCCTATACAGTTGGGCAAATAACAGAATTATAAAATCTTTGTGGCACACAATCTAGGTTTGGGACTTCTTGTCCTTTCCAGGTAGATTGTGGACTCTTCTGAAAGAACTGTGACTAAGACTGCATAATCTGAAACTTAGAACATAACAATTTATCTCTTTACATTTTCATAGACTCATAATCTTCACTATTACCCTTATTTTTTTCCTTGAAAGTAGAGAGACATGCTCGTTGCTAAAGTTTTTTCCAAGTCTTAGATCTTATCCTTTCTGACATCTAAACCAACTAAATATATTGAGCATTTATGATATGCAACTGATTTTTCACGTGAATCATTTCTTTATAAGTTATCATTAGTGATGTTACAGATGTTTTCTGTTTAAAAAACTCTAAAGCTGAAGGAGTTTAAACAAGTTATTTAAGATCATATATCTTCTTGAGTTTTAATTCTAAATTCAAGACTCAGTCTACCATAGTGAATTTACCTTAGCTCTCAAAAATGTTACAAAGAGTTGTTCTTTAGACTTGATTCACCCTTAAACCTGGAGGTACCAGTGCACTGCCTCCCTCAGGATATATAACCAGCGTTCTCACACTCTTTAGTCCTACTCTCAAATTTGATCTTTATGTAAACCCTGTGAGATGATAACAAAGCAACTCTAAATTGTCTTGAAAACTGAGATAAAAAGTAAGCAAAGATAGCAATGTCCTGCCATGCTTGGAATACCTGAAAATTCAGGACTAAATTTATTCCTCAATTTCTGGAGGTATTAATATAAATGTGCACTATTGTACTTTTCTCAAAACATTCAAAACCTTCTGAGGAGGGTCACTACTAAAGCATAAACACCTACCCACTCTATTCTTCAAGCATCCTTTTCCTAGTATACAAGAGAAAGAGGAATTTTATTTTGCAAACTCCATAAACTACTGACAATGAATTACCACTTTTCTTATCCTTCTTCACTCAACTTGGTCAAGTACCACCCATAACTCTGGGTAGAAAGCTGGTCTGTTCATGGGATCAGCATTCAGGTCAACGTGAGGTTATACAACACTCCCTGGTTATGATTTGTTACTGATGCGTTCAGGTTCGGTGAATTGCATTAAAAGGCATAAAATCATACATAAAATATAACCTTTCTTATAGTTCAAGTTAGCTACAGCCCAATAAATAATGTTCTCCCCACCCAATCTTGAAACAATTTACAGGTAAACAAAGAAGTCAATCATGCAGAAATAAAAATAGCTGTTATATATAACAAAAACTGAAGGAGATGGCATCCGTCTGTAACCGCCATAGATAATAGTCCTGGAATTAGCCTTTGTTGTAGTCAGGGGTTACATGGAGAACAACTACATACAGAACACAGGGTTTGTAATACTGTTTTATAATAGTCACCCAAAGTTAAACACAAGAAAGTGCAGGAAAATCTGTCCACAACACTAAGACCCAGGATAGCCAAGGGCCTGCATCCCACAGCAATATCATGTAAGAGTCCCACTAGAGACCCAAAACACATGACAATGCCTCCCACAGTACCAACTGGAATCTAAGAGCCCACAATAAGGGCTCACGCCAGTCTATTTACAGTTCTGTGCTGGGAAGGCCACAGGTCAGCGGTGGAACTAGAAAGTCTATGCCATCAGGGTGAAGGAGCTGTGCAGTGGGTTGAGGGTTCTACGTAGGAGCCAAGAAGTCACTCTCAAAAGAAGAAGCGGGTCTGCCCTGAAGAACACCACAGCCAACCCCACCGGCGACGAGGTCCCGCGCTCCTCCAATGATGGAGAACAGTTGAGCACAGGTCAGGAAGCCCAGCGTGACAAGCTTCTCCAGCACACAGCCTCCCCTCCGGAGCCAGGAAGCAATGCACAATGTGAGGAGCAGAGCTCCCGCAACATGAACCACAGCCACTCTCACCGAGGAGGTCCCGAGCTCCTCCGACAATAATGGCCGAATCCATATTAGAGAAGCCAGCAAGACAAGCACCTCCAGGAGAACCAGCGGCTCCAACAGCAACTCTTGGAAGAACCCACAATGCCTCCTTCTTCTTCTCCACGTCCCTATTTATGCTGGCAACTTCCTTCAGGTGGAGCATCTTTACTCAACACCAGCTGAAGCTGGTGCTAAGTTGACCACCAGTTTGTAATCCATAACAGCCTTATACCTGGAAGCTCAGGAACACTGATCAGTCACTGCAGTCTCCCCACAGTGAATCATCCCTGGGAGAGTAGAGTCTGGGGCCAGACTGAATACATCCTGCCTCTGGTTAGGCTGGATCTCCAGGGGGCACAGAGAGTAAGGCCACTCTGTGACTACCAAGTTCCTTACCCAAACACTAACTGACAACTCTCCCTTCCAGCCCAGGAAAAGAACATATGAAAGAGTGGGGCAAAAGGCCAGGAATATTTAGGGAAACTAGAAAAATGGCAAATAATTGAACTCCCAAGTACATAAGAGAGGCATGGTAGGAATTAAATGGCTCACAGGAAGTTCCCTTCCCATGGGTGTCTTTGGTCTCTATATCTGCTTAGATATTTGTATCTCTCGTATAAATCCTCAAAAAGGCCAATTTCTACTATCCTTTGTCTAATCTCCACTGTAAAATCAGTTGCCTGTTACTGCAAAAGCCATAACCCACTGGAGAATGGGTGACATACACTGTGATTTTCCTCTTTCCCCACATGACTGTATTTCTCCCTGTGAGTTTCTCAGACTTTCACAAAAACTTTTGGGGGACTTATTCAACATAGTAAGTGGTGACATTCAGCATCTATGCTCCATGACACAATCCAGAGGAGCAGGTAGGAGCTTTGTGATGAAATCTCAGCACTCCTAATCCAGCACGGGGGCCCACATTCTCCCTCCAGCATCTGTGTCCTTTGAGGCTTATAAATACATCTCTCTGTTTTCTTGTATCTTTCAGTGGCGAGGATTGAATATGGACTCTGACAGACAGCATCCAAGGACAGATTCTTTCACTTAAAATGTCATAGGTTTAGTTTACTATTAACAGACGTAATGACCAAACACTGTAGAGTAAAAATCTTTCAAAACCCCTATGACTAGCACTGAACTAATACTGCTGCTTGCTTGAGGATGCTTTTTCCACAGTACTCTTTTTTCTCTATTTTGAGAACCAAATCAGGACTTTCTAGAATTTTTGTATAAAATATCCAAATTAGTACATTCAACCAATCTAAACCTAGTTTGTCTATCAATGCCATTTGAGGTCTGTTTTGATACTATCTTATCAGACAATTCTAGGCTACGGACTGACTCTGATCTCATACAGTAATTGTCTACTTTAACTGTTTTGGCATTGTATTATTTGTCCTGGCATAAATGAAATTTGTTTTCAGAAAGCAGATGGTGAGCTCTTGAAAACACTGACCTCATCTTATATGTCTCTCAGATCTCCCACAATGTGTGTTCACTGAATGTTAATTGATTGGCTGAAGAACTTGTCCCTGTCTGACACTGTGTTTGTGAATAATACTGCCTAATTACTCATACTTCTTTATCAAGAGTGTCATGTTTTCATACAACTTAATGGGGATAGGAGGAGGAGGAGGTCGAAGGAGAGGACTAAGAAGTTGAAGCCAGATAATTAAAATGATTTAGCCCAAAGATATTCTGCTAGTTAACAGCAGATGTGGGACTAAAGATTTTATTCTCTTGACACTTACTGTGATGAAGATTCCATGTCACCATGCTAAATCTTTCTGGGCTACTCTGGCAGTTTTCCTAGTCTGGGAAGCCATCTTTATAATAAAAATGCATATTTTGAAAGCTGATGCCCAGAGATTGAGATTGAGTAGATTCTAAGTAAAACACAGGAGTCAGTGTTTGCTGCATTTACCCAGGGTGATTTTAAGCACGTTGCTACACAGCATTGTAATCTGAAGAACACAATTCTAGTCTTATTACCAGTCTGTCTTATTTTCTTCTAATTATTCTGTTAGCTATTTTCCCTTAAGTGAGTGTGTGTGTGTGTGTGTGTGTGTGTGTGTGTGTGTGATAAGAATATTTAGAAGTGGCCAACAACAGGTATGTCATCCCCATAACAGTCTTTCATTGTAGTACAGCAAAAGTGACTCTGGCGTACCACCACCGTAACTCTGACTACTATGCTTCTAGAGTAAGTTAAAATTTCCAACACGCCAAAGAGACCTGGGATATAGACTGTAAAAATATTCTCTCCCTACTTTACAAGTTTTTCATTGTAATGAGAGCCAATTAGAATGAACTCATTTGAAAGTTTCTGATATACTTAACAAAAGAAATGATAGCAACATATTTTCCACAAATTGTTCAAATAAAACTAATCTCATTTGCTATTGTTTATTGAAGAGCAGAAGGCAAAATTTCTGAGCTGGCCTCATAACTTGAAACATCCAACATGTCCATAAACTTATGTTCTTATTATACACTGTGCTCTGTCCTGACTAAAATACAAGGTACATGAGATTAGGAAAAATGTCTGTGCTGCACATTCTTGTAATCTAGGTCTGGTACTATATCTAGAGGACAATAAATATTCAACAAATTTAAGGAAATAAAAACCCATAGGAGGCTTCCATTACCCATAACAAACATTTTCATAGAAGCGTTTATGGTTTAGTCCAGCAACCAACTGCTGTTAAACAGGAAAGAAATGTAGTTCTTCTCTGCACTACTGAGAAATTCCAGAATGATACTATGCCATATCTAAAGGACTGACTGTTTTATATGAAATATAAGTGAAGTGTTTACAGTAAATATAGCATCCTCAGTGCATACCTATGATCACAATTATTGTTGCTATTATTATAAATACTGGGTTTTTATTAAAGGAAAACTTGCTAGAAATGACTTCATGTAGGTCCTGAACCTTGGAAACTAAGGATTAAAATCTTCATTTTGTGAATTCATCTGAAGAATTCCTGTGATGAATTAATCTTCAGAATTCTTCTGAAGATAATAAGGTTAGGATTCTCTGGTATGTAGTTGCAAGATTTTCTCTAAGTTAACAAAATATGTGGACTTCCCATCATTTTTAAATAAATCTGTCTTCCTATAAATCACACATACTGAGAGTAGTTTAAAAACATACTGAATAATTTTGTGGTATTTAAGAGTGTATACACCTTTTGGCCGAAGAAAGTCTGTAAGTACATGAAGATATATCAACGTATCCTTAGAAAAAGAAAGTTTTAAAAATTTTATTAATGTATATTTGCAGTACATGATGACTACATTCATTCTGGAGAGATTGTACATGTCCATAATATATCTTCTATAGTTTACAATGGTCTCTTTTGATTTTTAGTGTCCCAAAATTCTATGTAAGTTAAATATAATTACAGAGACCTACACTCTACCTGTAAGTCTTCAGGGTGAAAATTTCAGACCAATGTTACACTGCAATAAATTCCTGTTTACCCACAGTTCAGATCACTAGGATAGGGAAATACCTTAAATGGATTTTATAGGATTTGTGTAAATGCTCTCTTCAGTTTTATGTTAAAAGAAAAGGAAGTGGTAACTAACATACTGTTAAGACTGTGGTCAGATGAAAACAACCTCCAGGATGCATCAAGGATCAACAGAACCGGCCCAGTTTTCATGATCACTTGTTTCTGGCTTTTTATTTATCATGAATCACTTGGAAAATCCTAAGGCAAGCATGAGTTTCCTCTGAATACATACACTTGTATACATATGCACTTCAAATTTGGCATATAACTTCAAAGTATCCACAACTGGTAGAGAAATTAAGTTCAAAGCCTCACATATTAGCATTTAAAAGATTTCTAGCTGAGGTCAAGTACCATTGCAGGAGGCAAACCTTGCTTACTAAATGCTGCTTACAGAGAGTGATTTTGTTGGTGCAGAGCCAGCACAAAGCCTAGATCTGAGAGGCGAGCCAGCAATGATACATGACTTTTCTCTTAGAGATCATGAAAGGCAGCTGAGTGCAAGACTGAGGTTTCCTTAGGGATAACGTCTCTTGATCTCTCATTCTTTTAGAAAAATCTCAAGAAATCATTTCCTTGGCAAATTATTATAAGTAGCATTTTCTTTCTGGATATTTTTACTTATCAGCATATCAATCTGATATATGAATTACAAGTGTTTATGCCATGCTTAATATATACATGACACTGCATGATGCTAGAGAAATCATAAGAAGTATCATGAGGAAGGATTTTAGACCTGGAAGAAATGCAAAGTTATTTAAAAGTCCTGAATAAACCTTGAAATAAAGACACACCTACCGAGAAAATAGAATGAGTCAAATTCAGAAACATTTGGCATTATTATGTGTCAATAGAGAAATAAACAATACATTTTAGGTTGCCATAGTGTGATGTCATATGTAGGTACTTAGTTGCCATGGTATATTGGGATCTGTCCAACTACTGCCCACTGGTTACAATAGGAGAGAACACATTTGGAAGGCCTGAAACTAGAACAGGAGTTTGATGAACAATCACAGGAAAAGAACTTTATCCTCCTCACTTTCCTTTTTTAGTAACTAAATTTGGAGTGTATATACCATGAGCTGTTCTAAGAGTTATACACTGATTTATCTAGAGTCTTCAAAAGTGTGCTATGAGGTAAGTCCTATCTTCATTGTATCATTGTGAGGATTGAAACACACTAATCAAGTATCTTAGGTTCAGGAAAATGGTACCTGAAAAACACCAACTTTGGAAGATCTGGCTGCCTAGATTGCGCCTTTGACTAGCATACTACTCTTTAGAAGACTGTCAGCATGCATTCTCTGCCAGACAGTTCATGACTCTGGGAAGAAAGCATTAATGACCCACTGTGGCAGACGATGCTTCCAAAGATGATTACAACATGTCCCATTCCATTCCACATGCTTCACATTCTGGTCTTACCAGATCCCTGTCAGTGGTTAGATCATTCTCCTGTGGAACTGGGTGAGCTCTATAACCACTCTGAACAACCAGCATAGTAGATGATCTGAGATTTCTCAGTCTAGGTCTTAATGAGGGCTGGAAACTCCTGCTTATGTTTTATATAATGTTTGCTCTTGAGGCACACTTTCTAAAAACTTTGACATTATTCTGGGAAAATCCCAGTCCGTGTGGACAGGACGTGTAGATGCTCTGCAGACAGATTCATCACAGCTCAGAACCAACAGCCAGCATGAGTTTCCAGAGGCTGGAAATATCATCTTAGCACCTGGCCCAATATAGGTTCAGACAACTCCAATGCCAGTGCAATCTAAGTACAAAAACACTTTGCTTCACCTGAGTTTATCAGGTTTCTGAGCCTTCTGCTAGGCCCTAAAGATGTGAAGGGAATGATTTTAAAATAAAGGTGGTAGAGCTGATAGTACTGCAGACTGATGAGATGAAGGCATAAACAACAGGATGGAGTCTTAGATAAGCCCACGTTTTTAGGCTTATGCAATTTTTGGCTAATATTGCTACACATCAAGATAAGGAACAAAGACCAAAGAACAGAAATGAGAAAAAGATAAGGAATAAATTTTGAGCATACTGAGTTTGGTGTGTCTTTGTGGTATCCATGCAGAGATGTCAAACAGCTGGATAAACAAAACTCTCTGAAGTTCAAGACAGAGATTGTTACAAACACATAGAATAAAGACACATATGTAAGTTATTACTAAATTGCTGGAGTGATTTAAAACTCAGAGAATATTATGATGCCCCTCCACCCAAATTTGCTAGGGAAAGATTCCAACGAAAATTGGGTAATTCAATAATTTGAAAGAGATGATAGACTTAGATATAGATATAAGTATACCTTTTGACATTTTAACTTCTCTGAAATCAGAATACTTCTTAAAATTAATCAACTACATAGTGTACTTGATCATGGATTTTCTTAGTGTTACTAAAAATCAGTATTTTATAATCAATGACTTCTTAGAATCAATAAGATAAAGTAACTCTTCAAGTTTACTGCCTACACTATTTTCTAAACACATTTTTCATAACCTTTTTAAAACCTTAACTACTATACTGCTCTATTAAGTAATCAGCAGATCCAGCTTTGAGGTTTCAAGTGCTAGTTTTATGGTTTGGAACCCAAATGTCCTGCAAATCCTTATGAATAGAAGGTTTGGTCCCCAGCTTTTGGAGCTATTGGGAGGCGGTGGACATTTTAGGAGGTGAGGCCTACTTGCAGAAAGTCAGTCAGTGGGGTCAAGCCTTTGAAGGATATATTAGGACTCAACTCCCTCTTCATCCCAATTTCCTTCACATCATGAAGTGTGTACTTTTGCTCAACCACATGTTTCCCACCATGCTGTTCTGCCCTGTCACAGGACCAAAGGATGTGGCCATGTAACCATGGACTGAAACTTGTGAAATCATAAGCCAGACTAAATCTTTCCTTCCTTTGAATTGCTTGCCTCAGGTATTTTGTCACAGTTATGGTAAATTGATTAATATAGATAAGATTATTTGAATTTCCAGGTTATGAGGAAACATCATAAAGTAAAAAAGCAAAGACATTTTTAAAAAAGAAATACATTGTCATTTAACCAGATGTCTATTGTTTAAAAGCAAAAAAAGGAAAGTATTCAAGAGAATACTGCTAATATTAAATAATTGAACTACAATATGTGCTTATTATGTGTCTCATGCTGTACATTTTGCATCCATTATTTCAACTTTTATAATAACCAAATCAAGAAAGCCTATTATTATCATACCTGTTATTATCCATTTGGAAATTAAGGCCCCAATGATAAAATGTAATTTGTTCCAGGTCTAGGTAGTATAAATAAGAATCAAACTCAGATTATCAGCACTGAAGCTCATGGTTCTACTGTATTATTGTGTTCATGTACATTTTTAAACTCTCAGATAAAATTTTAGATGCTTGCAATATACGATAACAAGCTCTTCAGTTCAAAAGAGAAATTGTTAAGGATAGTGATACTCTGGATATATTTTTGCTAAAATGAAGATAGGCTTGAAAATTACTAAAATTTTCTGTCCAAAAACACCAGCAAATAAATAAGCCTCAGTGCTTTCAAAATGCAAAACAAGTCTCTCTTCCAAGGAGTCCTGGTATTTATGAGATTTTGGTGTTAAGAGAGAAGTAAAAAAGCTAGATTCATAGGGCTCCATCTTGGTTTGAGGTCAGGTTATAACCTAGAATGTAATAAAATCCTTTGATTTGGGTGACTGAACTATAGACATCAGTTAAATCTTGCCATTTTTTATACTACCTGTGAGATCAGAATGATTTTCATATTTTTAAGTGATTGGGATAAAAAGAAAACACATTCAAGGAAGTACTGTTTTTGTTTGTTTCCTTGTTTTGGAACCAGGTACCAAACTCATGACCTTGTGCTTGCCAGGCAGGCATGCAAACACATTCAAAATAATGTGAAATCCAAAGTCCAGTACCCATCGTTAAAGTCACCATGACACTTGTGTATTGACATATTGCCTATGGCTGCTTTCATCATGTACCTGTAGAATAAAGTAGTTGCAGTAAAGGCCATAGTTTACCATCTCATCCTGCCTTATAGGAGAACGTTTCTGAACCCCATTCTAAATGAAAAAATGGAAAAAATCCCACATCTTTCAAACCAATCATTCATAATTTCTGAAAAAGTAATCAATAGTAGCAGATGAATATATTTCAGTTTTAAAATTGTTGTTAGGGGAAATCCCTCCAGTTTCTACTCCCATACCTGTTCTCCTTTAGCAACTCCAATTCTCCATCCTAGTCATGCGTGACTAAATTTAGAACCTAGAATATCCTGCTGCTGTCTGCCTGGTATACTTCCTATTCACCCTTTGCACTCAATCCTGTTATTCATTGCTCAGCCATATAACCTTGCAACAAAATATATGCATATAAATTAAAATTTATTTTTAGATTTCTAAAACTATAAATCTATAAATGTGACTTTTTTCTTCTGAACTGAGGTATCAATATAATTATAAACATGTATAATTGACCAAATGATGTAATTACTTTACAAATTTGATTAACATTATTAGTCATATACTATCAAAGGAAAATTTATTATACAAAAACTCTTAATAAGATGGACTGGGCTGTTTGATCTATTTCTTTAGATTCATGTGTTATGAATATCAATTACTGATAGAATAACACAGGACTCAGGGTTGAATTTTTTTTTTACCTCATTTACCTTATTTTGTTGTGATCTTTGGATTTTATTTTTTTGAGACAGAGTCTTGCTAAGTAGTCCAGGCTGCCCTTGAAGTGACCATGGTCCACCTGCTTCAGCCTTCCAAGTGCAGGGATGCATGAGCCATCCTGCCCAATTTCCATTATTGTGTTTGTTTTAGATGTAGAAGAATATTTGTTACATGAAATCATGAGATGGGAATTGCAAACTTTGAAGAGATTCAATCCCTAGACCAACTTCTGGAGACTGTATAGTGATCTAACAACCAAAATTGTTTTTTGGGATACATCAATCTTTCACTCAATCCAATTCTTTTTTTAAGCTATTATTAGTAAACCACTAGACTTTCAATGGCATGCAGATGCCTGCCTGCATTTCTGGGCAGACCCATGGAGCCATGTATTTATCTTATAACTGAAAGGAAAACTGCCTACCATCCAAGGGAAGTAGGGAAATCTCATGCCTAGTAGATTGATTGTAAGGGAGTATAAAGGATGATTAAACTGTTAGTGCTATTTACAGAGCTGGTAGGCTTCTCTTACCTCTTATGAAAATTTGTACAAGTTTCTAAGATACATGTAGTCCAGTGTAAAGATCATCACACCAGTAGACATCACCATTTTCACTGTATTGACTATATTCACCACTGTAATTCCATGTGGCAGGCACAAAGTTTATTTAGCTGTATTCAATAAATTGTACTTACATGTACTGTTGATCTGATTGCATGACAATATTCTTTCATCCAAATATGACCTTTTTCTCCCTTGTCTTTCACACAGGAACTATACACTTCTAGATTTCTCATTTTTTAAAAACGTTCCAAATAGATGTCTAAGACCGTTTTCCTCTAAGAAACCCTATCTAAAAATGCAACACAGTTTTTCTTTAACAAACCCTATTTAAAAATGCTTCCAACCTTTTTGAAAATAGAGGAACAATCTGCTTTGAGCTGTGACAATATGATAACCTTACCTTTTAAAAATGTATAATTATTGAAATACCATGTTAATTAGTACTCCTAGAGTTAGGCTATGTTCACAAGGTAAAGAACTCAGCAGAAGTGGCTTCCAGCCAAAATAAGATTGATAAGTTGTTAATTAGCTTTGCCTGTTATTTGCATGAATGTGTTCATTCTGCATATAAGAATAAAGTATATATTTGAGCTTCTTAAATTATTAAGAAACCTGATACATTGTAAGTAGTTAAAAGGATGTAATAAAATAATCTGAATACACCCATTTTCTAAAAAAAAAAAAAAAAAGCTGATTGGTATTCTGCTTCTTTGCTGTGGTTATCTTTATTCTATATCCAAAAACTAAAAGGATAAATCACAACACAGGTCTTCTCTTCATTATAGAACAATTTTGTCTACTCAAACACACACACACACACACACACACACACACACACACACACACCAGTCACCTCTTTGTCTATAAAGGCAAAGAATAAAATTGATTCCACTCAATTTCTCCTAAACCTGCTGCTTCAGTTTTATACGACTGAAAAACCAATAGCAAAACCATGTAGCTTTGCTACCTATAGAGGAAGAATTAGTTGAAGTGTCTGTTTTTGTCTTTATAGACAAGCCATAAATTTCAAGGCATTGCTTTTGGGCTTGTTTGTTTGTTTGTTTTTGTTTTGGTGTTGGAAATCTAACTCTGGACCTTGCACTTGCCTGGCCTTTGCCTTTCTGTGTCTATATGTTTATTGGCAATACATAGTTAAAGTTACAGAATTCATTAGAACTCTGTGGTATTTCTAAAGTAATTATTGAGCTTTCTGCTTTTCTTTTTACTTGCCACTAGTAACTTTTTTTGGGGGATTGAACTCACAACTTCACATCTGTCAGGCAGGCGCATAAGCCATTGAGTCCAACTCCTGGCCCTAGTTTTTTGAGACAGGGTTGCACTATGTAGTTTAGGCCAGCCTTGCGCTCACGTTGTAGCCCAAGCCGGCCTGGAACTCACAACGCCCCACCTACCTCAACCTCCTGAGTGCTGGGATTAAAGGCATGCACCACCACGCCCGGCTGTCACTAGCAACTTTTGCTTTAAGGACATTGATTTATATTCCTGAGATGGACATTGCCTTACACAAAATCCCAGACCATACAGTAGAAAAATAAATCTAAAATATTAAATCGATATAAGACTATATTCAATATATATCAATTCTGGTTTCATTGCAGGGGAAGTTGGCCTAAGCATTCTAGACAGGCACAATTTCAAATAATATGTTTAATAATGTGTTATTTTATCTCTATTGCTTTGGATATAAAACTTGAGGACTATATATACAGTTAAGTGACCAGGGATACAAGGGTATTAACACACAGAGCTAGATTTCCTGACCCTAAATTCAATGCCCATTTTAAAGTGTCATGCTGCAAAAGCACTTTAATTCAAGAAAGAAATGATCACCTGTAGGCAAGCAATTAGAGGAAGAGCATTCAGTACCCAATATAAGATGAGACTCTCCTCATCTCTTCCTTTGAGTAAAAAGTAACACACAGCAAAGATGGTTCAGAATTCTCCAGGGATATGCAATTAATCAAGTGTTGACTTACTCTTTACCAAACATAAATCAATGTGATTCACGCAAACACAGAGCAATTATTTACAGTTGTGTTAAGGTGAGTATGAGTCACAAATTGTACAAGCATTCCAAAAATGGCTGTCCCTTAGCAACTCAAAAAACCATAACAAAAAAGTACAAATTTGTACCAATAAATTCCACATTGTGTTTGTATAAATGAGCCACAAGAATTGTGCGTTACAATAACATCTTAAATTCTCCTACACGACTTAAAGTTGAAATATTCAGAAGAATTATAAAACCCATCGTGTCTTTTGCCCATTTTCCACCCCATCTCAAATTGCTTTATAGCCTCCAGTTCCTCTAACTTCAAGGTCACCACAGCATTAAAGCTGATGAGTATTCAAAGTGAGAGGCATATCACCTTTCAGATAACTGGTTATCTAACTCCTTATTTCCAACCTGGTAAAAAATAGATAAACAATCTCTCCCTTCCTTCATTTCTCTGTCCAGCTCCATCTCTACATGTCTTCCTTTAATGATGCTAGTTTTTTGAAACCATTATCTCCAAGCATCATCCTTCATTCTTGAAGAAACTCAAGCCAGCTGCCTTGTGACTCTAACTTCATGACACTAAAACTATTGTTATCTAGTTCTTCAATTATCTCTGATGTACTGAACTGTGTTGCTCCTAAACTCATATGTTGAAGTCTCTTCTCATCAGTGTGACTAATTTGGAGACAGGGTCATTAAAGAAGTAAATGGGGTATAAATTTATAGAGCTGGGCCTTAATCCAGTATGACTTGTCTTTTTATGAGGAAAGGGAGAGAGAGAGAGACAGAGACAGAGACAGAGACAGAGACAGAGACAGAAACAGAGACCAGGGTCTGCGTGCACAAAGAAAAGACTACATAAAGGCATAACCAAAAAGGAATCTTCAGCAAGCCAAAGGGAAAGGGGAGAAACCAATTCTTTCACCAGCTTGATCTTTGAGTTCTACCTCCAGAACCATGAGTAAATAGATTTCTATTTAAAATAACTCAGTCATGATGCTTTGATGTTGTTGACCTAGCAAAATAATGTATCTTCTACTCTGTCGAATCCAAAGATATTACTTTTCATTGTCCAACATCATTTTACCTATCACCAGCATTTGATGGAGTTGAATATTCTCTTAAAATGCTTCTCTTGAGAAAACACAGTCAGCTAGATTTTATCATATCTTCTTACTCATAAGCTTTTTTTTTCACTCCTTCTCATTACTGTACTTGTAAAGGTTAGTGTGTTCCACTCAGGGAACTCATTCTCTTTACTAACAGGGCTCAGTTGCTAGGTGATCTCATCTGGTTTCCTGGCTTCAGCCAGTCATCAACTACATGTTGATATGATCAAATTTATAACTCCAACCTGAGATTTCCCCTCTGACCTCCACACCTAAGTATTCCACTTCCTGTAAGATATTTACACTTGATTATCTAACAGGCATCACAAATTTAACATGTTCCTTACTCAGTTTGAATGGTCCACAACCACTTCCAACTAACCTATGCCTCTTACAGTATTCTCAATTCATTTCATGAAATTTTGCTCAACCCAAAATCATTGTATTTTACCTATGATCTGAATTTTGTCCATCACCAGATTTGTTGGCTTCAGATTATATCACTGAATTTATTTTAAAAATGAAGGAAAACATAGCTGGTTATGAGCAAACGACCAATCTATTATGCTACACACAGTTTAGAATCCCTGTCTACTAACAGTTGAATATGTCTCTGAAAGTTAATCTCCAGAGGAAAAATATTGGAAGGTGAAGCTTAGTAGAAAGTGCTTCAGACAGGAAGGCTTCATTCATGTGGTTGGATTAATGTTGAATGATATAAAAGAGCCTGTGTTGTACTCTTTCTCCCTCTCCTTACCCTTCCACCATAAGATAATGCAACAAGAAAGTTCACATCAGACATTGGAACTGTGATCATGACTTTTTGGCATCCAGAGCTACTAGGGAATAAGTTCCTATTTTTGATAATTTACTCATCCTCAGATACTCTGTTGTAAGAGCAACTAATAGATTAAGATGCCATTCACAGAAGTTTTCTTTTATAAGGGGACACCACCCATCCATACAACTCCAATTAAGAGAACTTTTTTTCCTTATTATGATTCTACCCCTAACTGATTGAACAAGGAATGAGTTACAATCCAAAGCCAATGAAATCTACAGTCTTATTGATCAACCCATCCTCACTGTAGCCTCATTCAAAGAAGCTCAGTTGGTTTTAGAAAGCTGAGTTGATAGAGTTACTTCATAAATTTAGGATAGAAAATGATCCAGGAATAGCAGTGGAAGCTCATGTGCACAGAAAAGCTGAGAGAGCACAGCAAAGAACAACATACTGATGCAGAGAAAGCATATTTATAGAGCAATGAATCTAAAGCAAGAAAAGAACGCAGCACCTGTCACACTCTCAAGAGAATCCTTGCTTCTTAAACATACCAATAGGTCGATAAAGTCTTTCTTTTCAAAGTAATATGAATAGATCTCTTTTCTTCACAAAAAAACTAGTCTAACAAAGTTACCAGTTAAGTATCCTATGAAGTCTTATCTGTAGTAACTACACTGGGAATGAGTCTTTCTCATGTGTGAGAGGAGATGTTTAAGTCAGGTGTGCTTGCCTAAAAGTGTCAACAAACAAAAATGCACAGAATTGCAGTTCAGTGATCAAGTGCTCAGCTTACTGGGAGCAAGCAAGGTCTTACTGGAAAGGCAGTTTGTTAAAACAAGTATATTCAATGCACTGCTTGCAAACGACATCAATGTTAAAATGTAAGGAAGCTCGGAACTATGCAGCCATCTTTTCAATGGATCTTGCAGTAGGTGTAGAAACTTCGTAGTCTTTCATTTGGCTTTTAATTTTCAAATACTCTAAGGCACAGGCCAATAAGAACCAGAAGTGATTGAAGATGATCTTTTCTCAGAGGATGGAAATTACATTTTGATTGGTAATGCTGATTTTGTGGCATCTATTGTGTGAAGGTGACAGAGAAAAATAGACACCCGAGACATTAATCACATAAAATCTGTCACTAAGAAAGGACACAACCAACAATTTTACCATCAAAATGCAATCCATAATAAGGAGGAAAGGGAATTGCTCACTGTGTGATTCCACCCCTGATAACTAATTAATTAGATGCCAACTGCTAAATACTGGAGCCAAGGCAGACAAAGGGTCTCTTTTTTTCCCTTTGCAACAAAAGCATTTATCAATGGACAATATACATTTCTTCAAAATTTTATTTTATCAGCTTGAGATTTTAAATAACTCATTATATCTCTGGTAACTAAAGCTCTGATAATTAAAAATTTCTAAAGCCTTGAGTATAAAATTGCAAGATGAATAATTTTTCAAAATTCATCAGATGTATTTACTTCCTATTTTTGAGACAGCATAGGGTGCTGCTTAGAACAAAACTCTAAGCATTTGTCATTACCTTAGGTTTAAATTTGAAACCAGCAAAAACAAGTTTTACATAAAGACCAGAGTGGCACACATTTTTTGTGTACATGTGGTTTATATTTCCTGTCGAGAGTTTTTAAAAGAAGTAAAATATAGAAAAGAATGGAATAAAAAAGTTGTCTTTGGTCTTTAGATTTCAAATCCATTAAAAGATAGACTTTAGAGAGGTGGGTGTTTTTATCTGAATTGTTTTTCTTTTCTTTTATTCCTACCCTAGTTATTAACCAAATTAGAGTTATTACCCAAATAATAGAGGTCCTAAAATCAAGCCCAGAGGGAATTCAAGGGCAGCAGCTTTTGTGCATGAATCTGTGTTTTTCTGTTCAAAGAAAGCCATTCAAACATTCGACAGCTTTGTTTTTTGTCAAACCTTTGGGGAGAGGGGAATTAATATGATGTCTATGAGGATACTTGGGATATGAAATCTGAGTGGCCTACAGGCAAAACCAAAAGAATTGGTAGGCATGAAATTCATTGTTTTCTCTAGAGGTGTTAGACTTAGTATATGTTGTTCTATCTAGTACAAATCAAAGCTTTACCTGGTAGACTACTAATCACCCTTTAGACTTCCTTACACATTTTCTGATTTCCAGTAAGATCTCCAGGCTGTCTGGATCTTCAAGTAAATTAAAGCTCTCCATTCAAAATATTAGTCAGTTCTCACTGGACACAAATTATTTCATCTTTGCTTGGCACAAGCCATCCCATTTTATTGAGTTCTCAGACAGCACTTCCTACATGATCCAATCTTTGTAAGATGCATTTCCTGCCCTCACAGAATGCTATACTCTCTTGCAGTGGACACAGTGCTAACACAAGAAATAACAGAGAGAAGGGAAAGGATTGAGGAAATGGGATACATTGTGATGCTGACTTAAAATGCAAAATAAATTCCTTATCATCTGTCCCTCAACTCTAAATTCATTTATAAGTCAGTCTGAGTAGAGTGATTGTAAATGACAAGCAAATCCTTTTCAGATTTAACATACTCGTGTGAAAAAAAGTTGAGTAATTTATGTTTTTTAAACTTGATAATGAGGGAAAAACTTGTTTCCAAGGAAAGTTTTCTTACGTTAATGTCTCCAGTATTAATTTGTTTTTAAAGATGTTGTCATGTTGTTGAGGATGAATAAACTACACCTCCATGCTGATCAAACCTGAGGTTTTACACCTGCTTGGAAAGGACTCTAAAACTGACATTCATTCCCTAATCCTAAATTCCACCTTCGAATCCTCTGGTTCCAAGAGGCCACCAACTGCTACTTGGAGGTGGACAATAATATCTTTTCTATGGTCTCAAATATATATTTGATTAGGAATTTCTTCACAGTATAATACATAACACACATTTGAATAGATTCTTTGGAGGATTCTGCATCATCTTGTCAGAACACAACAATTTTAAATTATTATATAGTGCTTTGTGTAAATTTAGCACTTGGGTACATAAACATCGCTTGTGTTTTAAAATGTATGCAGACGGTTTATATCTTGCCAGTATATATTATGCCAGTTCACTTACTGAGAATGCTGTGCTGTTTACATGTTTCATATCTGTACACCTTTTAAAATACTATATACAATGATCACTTTTTAGATATTTTTAAATACATTGATTCATTTCCACAAAATATTAAAAATTGTTTTGTTATAGGAATTAGGAAACTAAATCTTACTCTGTTACATTGTATGTGTTGCCAAGGTTTTCTGACTTTGGGCAAATCTTTAACGATTAGTAATAATAACATGAATTGAGCTATATAACTAGAGACAGAGCAAAATATTAAGGAGGGTTGCTGTGTTAATACTCTATGTTGGCAGTGATTAAGTGAACATATCTTAGGAGCATAATGCTTCTTAAAAAGTGAGAAATTGAAAAAAATATTTACAATATAATCTCATTCATGTGTATATAACACATATAAACACCAACATGGCACCATATTCTTTTTTTTCACAGATACACATGTATTTAAAAATAAATCATGAGAATTACACTGAATGTCTACAGGCTGAAAACAATGAGTAGACATCAGAGATGCAGGAAGAAAACGAAATGTAGGTGAAGGCTAAGAGATACTTACCTTAAGCACACTGAAAATTGGATGCAAGTAGAGAAGGATGATTATTTCAAATCTGTGCACGTGATGATCAAGAGAGGGAAAATGTATGTGTTTTGTTCAGGTAAATATGCCTGATTTCTGCATTGAGAAAACCCCTACATGAATACTGTAGGCATTCAAGTGTCCCAAAAGTGGACAGTAACAAGTGGTCCATGCTGACTGACAAACCAACTGCTGTGCCACACATCCCTTCCCTTTCATTCTGATCATGTAGTGATTTTGGATGAAAGCCATTTCTGATTTGGACAATGAAGAAACTGAAGAATCTTTAAGGAGCATTGCCACATCATGGGAATGAGAGCTGTTTTAGCACCAGAGGAAAGGTCTGCCCATCTCTTTTACAAGCTGCAGGATACTGAGTGAGTTATTTATTTCTATTTTTTAAGCTTTGATTTCCTTATCTGTCAACAAAGATAACAGTGCTTCCAAAAACTATTTATTGAGATTCTATCATATTCTACTGTACTTTGGTCTTGGATATAGAAGCAAACCAATCAAGTTTAATTTTAAAAAGTACTCTTTTGAACTATAGTCAAAAGAAGGTACTGCAATAAATAAAATAAGGATAGTGCCCACCATGGCAGATAGTGATAAATTTGAGGGAGACAAGAAAAAAAAAAGACAAACAATCAAGAAATGGGACAATTTCACTTTAAATAGAAATGTTGGGCAAAATTCTTGGACGTAGTTTTAAATAAAATCTGAAGAAAGGAAAGGAATAAACTGGGTAGATAACCGACAGCAGGACAGGGAATTTTGGTGACCAGAGGTGGAAGTTACTCTACCATGCTGAGGAAGAACAAGCAATCACTGTGACAATACAGGCAGTAGCAAGGAGAAAACACTAGGCACTAAGCTCAGCATTTACATTAGGAGGGTTTTGTGGGCTATTGTACTGACCTTGACCTCTAGGCAGGAAGCCCCTGAAGTGATCTGAGCAATGGAGGCATTTTATTTGACTTTAAGAGAGAATTCTCTGACAGCTGTATTGAGATAGACTGAAGTACAACAAAGGTGGAAGCAATAAACAAGCTTGAAAGTATTTTCAGTGACCTTCGCAAGGAATGATGGTGACTTGACTACATTTGCAGGGCCAATAAAAGAGGCAGATTCTGTGCCTGTTCTGAATATGCTGACATAATTGGATAAAGAATGTGAAGAAGGAGAAGCATCCAGGTTAATTTTCATAGCCACTTTGTGTTACATTTGGAATCTGAGAGTTATTTTGTATGGCAGTCACCAAAAACATCATTTTACAGGGAGTGCGGCATATTAAAATGCAAAGTGCTGGCCCCATGCTCAGCAATTTTGTCTGTATGTCTGAGTATTCTCAGGAAAATGCATTTTTTGACAGGCATGCTAGATAACTCTGGTTGGTCTACATAGGCTTCAAAGATCACTAATGTAGAGGATTTGCTGCTGTTTTCAAAATTTTAGGCATTCTTGGAAGAACTAATTAAATGAGAAAAAGTTAAAGAAACTCCAGAGACAAACATTGCATTTTAATTCTAAAACAGGAGAAATGGACAGTAGATAATATTTATTTCTAAGTCTGAAGAGTGTTGGGGCAATTGGAAAATAAATACAGTCAGTACTTTTTTCTTCTAATGAATGTAAAACACAAGATGTCTGAGCATGCCTGTGAAGACTTTTTAATGCCTTTACACGTAGGATCAATGGACAACATAAGAATTGTAGCAGAAGCAAAAAGGAGGAAAGAGGACTTACTCCATGCCAACCCTTTTGCCATGGTTTTGTGTTCATATTAAAATTACATCTGAACATCTGCTGAAGCAAAATGAAAAGTGTCTACCACTGACTACCCAACCTTACCCTAAACTTGAGAAGTTAAATTGAAGGAGTAGAAAACATTCTTAACTATTTCACTTGTTACTTAATTGTCTTTCTCTTTAAAATGCAAATTATCAATGCCACTTTACTAGAGTTTCCAAATTTATTGATCGAAGACTTCCAAATGAATCCTAGATTAAGAACCCTTCTGGTTCTAAATAATATTCCATGCAGAACAATGCCAAGTGAACAAATGTCTGTTGTAGTTTTTAATTAAATATCAGAGACTCAGGTACAGAAAGTCTTTGCATCCACAAATTTCTCCTGAATTAACTTGTTTTCTTAAATTTAGTGAGCCCAGTGAGAGAAGTTACTTTCTCATTTTAAACTCAGTACTTGAGAAGTGAGATTCAGAACACCAAGATTATTGAAATAGCTTCTGGTAAAGATCTTAACGTTGGTATGTATTTGAACCTCTTTGTACTTGACCGTCTTAACTGCATCTGCTCCTTCTGAAATGGAAGGTGAACATTTGTGAATAAAGTACAGAGATGGTGAATGCAGAAGGAATATGTGGATAAACATCAAGCACCATAGCAAGAGTCAACTTTTAACAATTGTTACAAATAAAAATACAAAATAACCATCATACTTTGGCTTGAAGACAGAGAGGAGGTTATAATCAATCTTTTCTCTCCTAGAAGATGAAAGCCAGAAGGTGCCAAAGATACCTTATATCACCAAGGAATCCTGGCAGATTGGTGCATAACCAGGTAAATACAGTACAAATACAGACAGATCAGGCTCAAATGCTTACAGGTGACAAACAGCTCAGTGCAGACAAATGAAGTATAATTATCACTTTGATGAGTCTTCGTGCCACAGGGCAATGCTTTGTGAGAAATAAAAGATGAGACTTTTTTATCCTGAAGGATAGAAAAAGGTCTTTGGAGATAATTGCTACGTATCATTAATGAAAGAAAAAACAGAAAGAAAAAGACAAATCAATACAGTTAACAAAGTCTTAATGGCTCCACTGTGTATTCACTTAACCAAATCTGAACACTGGAGAGAGAACAAAACAAAAGACAACGTTTGAATCACAAAATTCTAGCAATGAGGAATAGAGGTGGAGTTTCCAGCTAATGCTTGAATGGCGAAGATTTGTTCTGAATCCCCTCAGTTTTGGCTTTAATAAGTCTAAAATTAGAAAATAACAAAGCTCACATGATTTCCCAGTTGACAACACTTAAAAAATGTGTGATATTTATCTTCATCTTATTAACTACAATGAATCCATTAAGAGGGCAAATAAGAGTAATGTATGTTGAGTCCAGTGACTATCTGATAGACACAGAATCAAGACGAGGAAAATGCAAAGGTTTAATCTAGAGGGAGCACTGGTTCTTGATCTGGAACAATATCAGCACCCTCCAACATGAGTTTTGGCAATATCTGGAGACATGTTTTACTATCATGACTAATGAATGCATGCTGCTATCTTGCCAGTAGAGGCCAGGACGGTGCTAAATCTTCTACAACGTTACGATGAAAGTTCCCCAAAAAGAGTCATCCCACACCACATTTCAGCAATACTGAACTTGAAAAACCCTGTACTAGAACTTTAGAGGTAACCAGTCCATGCACATGAGATGCAGTAGGTAGAGGGAACTAGTCAGAGTGTGAAAAGTGCATTACCTGAAGGAGTGATCATTTGTGTGTGCGTGCGCCAATGTGAAGAATGCAAAAGTAGTGCTACATATCTGTTGTGTTCTTGGAGCCCACATTAAATGAATTTTGGCTGATAGAAAGACAAAGATTCAAGAAAGTAAGTATAAAGGCGAGTAAAAATATCAATAGCTGCTGAATAATATTCAGAAAGACAGAAAAGAGAAGGGACAGACTCATCTGTAAATTACTTACTGCATGCAAACAAACAAACAAACAAACAAACAAAAAACCTGCTCTCCAAACCAGATCTTTGTACAACTGATGGAAAAAGATTAAAGAGGAAATTTCAATCTCAAATACTTTGATCAGAAGCTTGGCTTTATTCTATTGCAACTGTGACTCCATTAGGAGTTTTTAAACATTAGGAACATATGCTCCATCATATAATCGAAGCTTGAGCACAGTTATTGGAGAATTTCTAAACATGAAGGGTCATTCCATAAAAGCTTTCAGTGGCCAAATAAATTTGGGACATGCTTGGTTTAACTAAATCGTACAGGACTGTCTTCTACTATATTACATCTATGACACTTCACTTAGCTATTATACCTTGTGATGCTTTCAAAGAGATGGCAGTATATAGCATTTCCCATATGTATTCAGTAAAACATTCCATGGCTTGTGCTACAAGATTTTTTGTTGAAAAACACTTTGTAAGAAATATAAATTAATGTTTCAGGGAAACAATGGTAATGGATTAATGTAAGAGATAATGAGATGACAGAATTAACTTTTAGACTTTCAACTTCAGAAGACCATTGGGAGTCAAGATGTTCTTATGCCCATCAACATGTAAACCTAGACGGAGGAAGGAAGATACCTTAAGATACTTCCAGAAGGATGATTATGCATTAGTTAAAACTGACATCCCAATACTGACCAATTAGTTCAATTTTCTAAAATTCTTGATTAACAAGGGTTCTGAAGCAATATCAGAAATCAATAAGAGGTCACACATGTCTAGGGATTGCCTCCATAGAAGCAGGAAAAATACAGGCAGTGCTGATATCAACTCTGTATTTTATGCATGCCGGAAGTAACTATATCAAGAGTTTGTCTAGTGGCTTTAAAAATTCTTAGCTCATGAAAATTTTCTTGAAACAAAAAAGTTCCTACCCTAGAAATGTAAAAAGACAGAAAGAATAAAAGTAAAAATTATACAAGCAAAATCTAGCCTAGAAACCTCCTCGTTCTATCTTTCTATCTTCTCTCTACTTACATAACTACATATGACAGTTTCTGGGATTAATTAACTGGTTGAAAAGATGAAGCTCAAAGATGGTAAGGGAACACCTGATCAGCACAAATATTTCTACTTTATCAGGAAAAATATTTTTCTCTTTTGTTTATTTTCTACATTTTGTAACCACTTGTTCTTTACTAATATTCAGTAAGGATTTAAGAATTTCCAGAGTAACTAAGTTTTATCAATAGACAAGTAAGAGAAAAAATTCAGTTTACAAGCAGATATTAATGTAAAAGATTGAAGTTAGAGCTGAGAGGCCCAATGGATGTTGGGTTGTAGGTTGGGAAACATAACTGAAATGGGGGGGAACCCTATTAAAGTAGTACCTAGGAACAGGGATATAGCTCTGTGCCACAGTACTTGCCTGGCAAGTATTAGATCATGATTTCTGATACATAAAATAAAATAAAATAAAATAAAATAAAATAAAATAAAGCAATATCCGGTATATGCAGCAAGCACAATCAACAACCTCCTCTCTCCTTGGCAATTGCCTTTGCTGAAACTTAGAAATTTTGCAATTTATTTAATTATTCAGAAATGTCTTTTTTTCCATCTTCAGTTTTTAACTGTTTATCCTGTAAATGCATAGTAAAGTAAATTATAGGAATGACACACTTGAAAATTATAATTTGTCTTTGAAACAGTAGAGAAGTACTGGAAGAATAATTTGTCACTTTGACAAGATTCAGACTGTTGTTGAAATTGGCAGGTACTTGTTTAAAAAAGATTAGATCTAGAATAAAAGCAAACCAGTAATTTGCAGTTGGACAATAATTGATGGGTTTATCAGATACATACTTACTATTATTGTCAACTAAAGTAATTTAATGTTCTTCCTTTAGTTTCAACCAAACAAACCCTGAGGATCACAGCTAAGAACACTTTCTATTCAGCTTTTCATCTCCAATACCTGGCATAGATGTCCAGCACATGCACAGGAGGTTCAGCATTTATATATGCCAGAGTTATTGTTTTCTGAATGTCTATACCTTGTGTGATATAATAGCAGGTATCTTGCTTCAGACTCAAAAACTAAAACAGCTGAATAATCTAGTCTATTTTGGGAGGCCTTGTAGATATCTTGCAGGGCATAAAAACTGATCTCAAATAAATAGAGACTCCAAGATGCATATTTTCTAACAATTTTTGAGTGATAGGGCAAGCAATGTTAACATGGAGGGAGTAATTTTTTTCTACATGACAAATAACAGCCTCCTATAATAGAAATAAATAGGCACATTCTAATCAATAAGTTCCAAATATTACCCAAGTAACTTGAGTAGTTACTTCCAAGATGTGGCTTTTAAAATGCTTTTTTTTAAAACACTGAGATATCTCAAATGTATTCTATGTACTACAGCTATGAAATTTGGAAGAGTTACAATCCTGATCACCTATTTTGAAATTATTTCAGTCAGAGCAATAAGTTTTTTACAACTAATTGTAAATATTACTTTTCAGTGGTTTTAATGAACCTAATAGAGAGATTTGGAAATTTTCTGCTGTATTCAGACATTTAACTAAGAGAAAATTAAGATTAATGTATATTAACCCACAATAATTAGTCAGAATATGGGTATATTGGTATAAGTTAAGACACTAAAATACCATTTTATATGAATTTGTGGAATTTTGGAAATGAATATATCATATTCTTTACAGTAATATTTGAGATGTGATGGAATTATTTCTTACACATGGAAAATAGTTAAATGTCCGAAGGGCACTCTGTAAAACTGGATAGATGAGGTCTCATTCTAGCACCATGCTTGGTAGAAATCTAGCACTATTTCTTTCTCTTTTAACCTGTGACTCTGTTCATTAAAATGAACCACATCACCAAAGAAAAAAGCTTAAGGTTGTGTTGCTAGACATGTACTTGTTTCCACATGGCAGATAGCATAACTAGGAAGATCCTTTGAAGTTGGTGAGAATAAAATTAATGATAATGATAATAATGAACTCTAAATCTGCATCTTGGAACATGGAGTAATTGTGCATTTAACTTTCTGTACACTAGATATTTTTCTGTGAAATTATAAACTGATATATACATATATACTGATATTATATGTATGTATGAAGTACACACACACATACATCCACACACATACAGAGGCTCTAAATAAACAAACTTCAATGTCTGTCTGCACATTCTTTCCTGGGTAAGCAAAACAAAGCCTTATCCACACACATCTGGAGGGCCTAAGCCCTTGTCATATTGGAGCTGAGAACTAGACATGGTGTCCACTCTGCTGTCTTTGGCTTCTGACATGTATATTTGTGTCCTCCCCATAATATGGGTGTGTGTGTGAATAGTTTCTGATGGGGCACTTCAGACCTAAAGCACACTGATATCAATCAATTTACATGGGAGAAATGTTTCCTTGTTAGGTAGAGGTTTTCATGCTAAACGATCCAGACATTAAAGATTGCCAACAATTTAACATCACACTATGGCATAACCTTATGGACTCTACATTCGCTGGCAGAACATGAAGAATGAAAGCAAAAATGCAGATGAAGAGAATGGGAAAAATACTATGACAGTGCTGTGTCTTTACGGTGACACTAGTGATGTTACCTTGGAAATTGGTAAAAGTCTGATATTGAGTAAAGGTAAATGATAGATGAACCTCTTCTTAAAAGGAAAGAAATGGGACAGAAAATGTGTAACTTTTTATTGAGAAAAGGCAGATTCTTTACTCATCTTATTCCTTAAGCATGAGACATTACACCATCTACTTTCCAAACCATTATTCCTTATCACTGTGGATTTCTTCTTGGTCTCCTCCCGAATGTTTCTCTGAGTTTTCAGACTGGCTCCCTTCCTGGGAGTCACATCCTTTCTATAAATGTTTCCACATTTGCCCCTCTCTTTTCAGCTTATCTGTGACTCTTTGTTAAGCATTTCAAAATATTACGTTAGTATGCTGTAATGTTTGTCTCCGTCTCACACATCTTATTTTCAAAACTTACTGGTGTTCAAATACTGTCTCCCTAAGTACAACATTAAAAGAATATTTATTTCAAATGTATATGGTTGTCTTCATTTTTACAAGAAAAGAACTGTTAGCTCACCATTTGTTTCTATAATGCTTAATTTAACTCCATATCTTTGTAGGGTCATTTCAAAATAGTCTCCAAATTACAATCACTTCTATGATTGTGTTTGCATTAGTCAGGTTTTCATTGCTGGAACAAATATCTGACACACATAATTTAAAGGAAAAAGGATTGGTTTGGGTTCATGGTTGTTTGGTTCCAGGGCAATAGCATTATACTGGCTGGGCACTGCAGAAGAATAAGCCACTCAAATCATGGTGACTAGAAGTAAAGGAAGATAGAAAGCCAGAGAGAGAGGGCAAGGGACCAGGTTAAAACTCCACCTATTTTCCTCTTTTAACCAGGACCTACCACCTAATATCACATTCAGCTATGAACTCATGATTGCATTTATGCACTGATCACCTTGCTGTTTCCATGGTCCAATCACTTTTCAAAAGCCACACCTCTGAACACATGAAACTGTCAGGGCTCATCTTGCATCCAAATCATGATAGTGCCATTGTCTTTTTCTATAACAGTCTGTATGGTATTTTAACAAGTGTGCCTTAGGGTAACTCATTGATAAGTATCTGCTGCTCCCGTTGACTTAGCCAGAGACTTGAAATCTGCTTTACACTCGCAATTTTACTCTATCAGCAGCTCTCTTAAATCTTGCCAGCTATTACCTGTTGATCAATCCTAGCTAGCCTCATTGTTTTTATAAATAAAGTTTTAGTGGAATAAACCTACACTCATTTGTTTTCTTTTTGTATTTTAAATAGAAGAAAAGTAAGAAATTAAAGTACAACATGGCAGAGTTCCATAGGAAAAGGACAAATTGAATCATATCCCCATCCTATTTCAAAACTTTCAGTGACTCTTTATATCTGTGAGTATAAAGCTCACTTTTCTAAACTCTATCTGAAGACATCTCACTCTCTCTCTTTTTCCCTTTCTACACAGATTATATTCCAGGTACAATGTGAACAACTTTAAATAACTTTCTGCAATATTTCACATAAGATCAGAAAGTCCAAAAAAGTGTGTTATGTGTCTACTCTAGGTTCTTCCATAGAATTTTATGTTTGCTTAATTTAGGCAAATGTGCTTGCCCTAATTCAGTACTTTCTAGAAGTCTCTGTAATTTTAGCTAGTTATCAGAATCCTCTGCAATGATTTACACTGGAGTTAGTACTACTGTTGCCACATTTACTAGCACTAAATGCAGTGCCTTGAATTGAGTAAGGTTTCATAAATACGTAATGATTTAAGAAGTTAAAATGTAGGTACTATTCATATACTAACAAAGAAAAGGAAAAATGTATTACATTAGGATGAATTTTAATTAGAAAAATACAAAGGGAACAATCAGATAAGAAATAAACGACTTTCACAAGCTATAGAAAAAATATTTTTAATAATGTAATTGTGTGAAATAATAATGTAATAATATTATGATATGAAGGAAGCGGTAAAGAATTTCATTGCTGTAATTCACATTATTTAGTCCATGTTGTAAACATCTTGATATTTTCCAATCTATAGTCTTCTTATGACTCACCCATTGAAATTATTTAGGTATGCAATTATATTATTATTGTTTCTAATAATTCCTTAGTTGGAATCTCACTACTTTGAAATATGAAAGAAGTGTTGAGCACCTCATAAATGAGGTAAAAACTATGCTAACTCTCTAAACTTTGCCTTATTATACCATCTTTAACCATGATAGCCATGAATTTACCTAGAAGGTATATAAATGGAAAAGTTCAAATGTAAGGAAGGCAGTTGAGAAAATTAATGTTTTTACTTAGTATGGTTCAATATCTGAATCTTGCAAAACAACTTTGAAATTGGGCTTTGCATATTCTTTAATTAAATCTTCAAATTAATAGTATTGAGATATACATCCACACAATTATTTAAATGATGTTGTTCGCATTCATTCTGTTGGGAATCTTTGCTTTGATAGCTTTAAAAGGCAAAACGAAACTAAATTTCAGCTGATAGGTTTGCAGTCAAACATTTCCAAGACGGAAAATGTTAATCAAATATTAGTAAGTAAATATATGATAAAATATTTAGAAATTAGAATTCAAAGACTTTGGAAGCTAAGTTTAAGTAAAATATAAAGGACAACATTTTACAGATGATTCCTATTGAATTTTAAATGTACTTGTTTCCATAGTACCAGAGGTGGCCTGGTTTCTTATTTATGTCAAAATAGTCCATTGTACATAAAAGGCTATGCCAAAGAATTTATGAATCATTTGGAACTTTCTTTTTAATCTCACCAAACATATCCACCAGAAGGACTGCTAGCATTCTTTTCTTAACTGCAACTTCACAGCATTAGTTTCCAAAGGCAAATAAACGTGGAATATTCTGTGATTCACATAAACAACTTGACTTATCCTGAGAAAGGAAAGGCCTCCTATGGTTCTTAATGGTTATGTGACTGGGACAAACCATGTTTGAACTGTTTGAATACATATCCCCTTACTCCTGCCTGGTGGGATTCAGAGTCACCCACTAGGCAGGGTTAACTAATGACTGAAATGAAATCCAGTCATTTAAGGAAATCTCAAAGGCTTCCTGGGGTTAGGTTGGAAAGATGTCACAAAGAGAAGGGCTGTACTTGATGCTTTTGCAGTGTTTACAGAACCTATAACACAATAGAGCATGATTAATGAGACTCTTCAAACTCTAACCTATGCAATAAGACTTTGTACTTGTCATGTCTACAGATCAGCCTTTATCACCCCCATAATGAAAGAAATGTAAACCAGAACCTAGTCATTTCCTAGAGGACTTACTCTGGCTTTCATCTTTAAGTAAACTAAGGAGTTAAAGCAGAGACCTTCTCATTTTTTTTCATGAGAATGACATTTTTGCTGTAAAAAATGTTTTTCCTTTAAATATCTCTGCACTTATCATTATATACACACACACACACACACACACACACACACACATATATATATATGAATCAATTTAGCTTAAAATTGTTGTCACCTTGTGACAGATGGGGCATCTAGGCCTAAAGTCACTAAATAATTTTCCTAAATTCTTAAATTGTTTGGAAACATATTTGATCTTGGAACTCTGTTTGATTCTAATTAATAAACTGTCACAAGCTCTTGCACTTGCACACATTTTATAAGTCATTAGTAAAAGAATCTGGCCAATTAGCAAATTTTCTCAGAATCTTCAAATGCAGTTTTTATTCTTTTTCCTAATGACTAAGAGTAATGGTGCAAAATGGGGGAAAAAATTGTGATTTGTATCCTTTGTAAAGCATTTTAATTGTTTCAGGTTAAGAATTGGCTTTTAAAATCTTCAGAATTTTGCTTTTCTGTTCATTCCACACCCACAGCTTGTTAAATTCACTCACCCTCAACTCTTTTCCATTGGGGTACTATGAATAGGTGGTAGTTGGCTCATAGGTCTGGTAGATCTGG
>RJWM01009403.1:0-68106 GCA_004363535.1 Dasyprocta punctata | reverse complement strand
AACAGAAACTGTTGATCCCAAACACCAAAGAGCTACCTGGTAGATTGCAGACCACTGCTGCCCTCCTGGAAGTGGGGGATGGGCCTGAAGGCCGATCCCCGAACTATTTTTCTTCTTCCCGCCACTCTCCCCTGCCCTGGAGGCAATGGTTCCAGCTTCCAAACACAACATGGTCCCCCAAGGTTTGTGGCTTAGCCGCAGGACCAGTGTGAACAGATCCTAACCAAACCCCAGACCAGGCGATGGCTGGCGTGGTCCAGCCAACTCCAAATTATTAGAACCAGGAGTCCCAGTCCCAACAGTTGCATGATTGTTTATCTTTGTTGGGGAAAAACTGTAGCCAGAGCCATAAATCACTGTCCAGCTGGATGGCTTCGCTGAAATGTTTGTTTAAACAACGAAATCTCCTGACGAACTGAAAATATAGGATGGATCACCCTGTCCTCCTCGGACCCAGCCTCCCAGGCTAGAGCTGGGGGCCTGTGAAAGGGACTCAAAATTGGCTCCCCCACCTCCTCTCCCCACCCCTCTCATCCCCAATATCAGCCCTAAAGAATGAAGCCACAGCATAGCTAATCTGAAACAGCAGATAATGCGAAAGCCATGTCTATCAATCTTTGAAATGCAATCTCTGGAGTGGTTTGCATTGGACGTGCCTTCCTAATGGAAGTAGCATTTCTTGGCTAACGTGAACAGAGAGACTGTGTAAGGGGTACCCTCTGGAGGAACACTTCATGGAGTGCTGTAGGGACATCAGGCCCTGCCCTGACCTGCTCTGGGACATGGGCAAATGACTTCCACTCTCTAGGCCTTGGTTTCCTTACTTGTTCCATGGAGAAGTCACGCTGGGACTTGCAATTCCTTTGAGCTCCTCTTTGCTAAGTAAGGCAGCTGTGGACGTGCAGTCCCAAAAGTAAAACTAGATAAACAGGAGGGGGTTGGGAGAGGAGAGGGAAGGGAGGGATCAAAGCAGGCTGATTCCCTTGCTCTGTTTCTGCCAACCCTAGAATATTCTCTTCTGAGTTCTCTGATGTTTCAGAGGGGAGAGGAAGAACTACTGAATAAAGGACCAGGTAGCAGGACTGTCACGAGGAGGCTGGTATATTCTGAGGCAAAGGTATAAAAGCGGCCACTAATCCTGGGATGAGTGTGACATGGATCAAGTCAGACCTTAGGGTGGAGCCCTGTTCCAAGCCCTATCTACCTTCTAAGAAAACTGTGGGAGCTGATGAGGCTGGATAGGGTCAGGCATGAGCCACTTCCATTTTGTCTATTTCTCAAAGAAAAGAAGGCAGAAGAGCCCTGCACCTTTCCACCTGGGGAACCATGACCCTGCCTCTGGGATGGGAGCCATGACAGACCTATGATAGAATATGTGATATGGGTACTGAGTGATCTGCTCATTAGTTTGCCAAATATTTTCAAGAATAGATTAGTTGTTGGGTAGAGTGGGAGGCATAGTGAAGGCAAAGATGAGTAAGACCCGAGTGCTTGGAGAATCCGATGAAAGAATCCAATGGGGAAAGCAAGATTTGCGACAGGATTGTGGACGAGATGGGGAAGGACTGGAAAGAGATTTATTAATTGTTGTGGGAAGCAGAATAGGGTCTGTAATTAAGATCTGCAGGGAGTCAGTGATGGAATTGCATTTCAGGGGCATTAAGGGATGTTTGAGGGAGTCCACACGATAGGAATATTATGGGACCGGTGATGGTAGGTGTAGCGGGGTATGTGAAGCAGGAAGTGTTAGCTGTGTGATGCTTCCTTGACAAAGCAGTGTTTGCTGAGATCAAATTCTTCCTGTTAATAAGGCCATGTGGCACCTTTCACTGACCATCTATACCACTTACCGAGAGGGAAATGAGTGTGTGGCTTCCTAACTCTTTGTTTAATGTTCGTTGGTCTTACTGAGATGGGAAGGGCGGTGCCTGGTGTGGCTCAGGGCTGCACCCGGACCACCAAACACACAGACCAGGGCTAGACACACGGGAGGCTCTCAGTGACTGTCGACTGAACAGATACGCGCAGATAGGATCTATAACTGGCTTAGTTCCACCGTGGTCAGGGTATTCCTTCCCAGGCTAGCCCCAAAACCTGCAGGGCAGTTCCATGTCCTCAGGAAAAGCTACAGTTTTGTTCCTCAAGCCCGAGTTCGATTCTGTTTGGATGGAGGTATTGCCATCTGGTGGCCAAAGGTAAGAACTACATTTAAAGAAGGCGCCCACCCTGCTTTTTCCTTAGCCTCCACTGCCTAAAGCACTAGAGACCAACCGTCAGCCCACCTCAGCACACACCCCACCCCCAGCCACAAGAAGCTCAGCCCCTGCTCTTCCACTGCCTCAGGAGCGCAGCAAAAGAAGCCGGGGGATGGAGTCTGTGCGAAGCTGACCTCTTGTGCTCCCTCCCGTCCAGCGCTGGCGTCTTTGCTCTCCGTGGGCGCTCTCACCCTGCCTGCCCTACCTGGGCTCAGCCCCTCTAGAGCTGCCTGACTTTGAACTTCTTTGTTCCTGAGAAAAAGTGACTTGCAAGGGATGGGGGTGAGTGGTAGGCAAAGTTTTCGTGTAAGAAACTGATGATCATGTGAGGGAAGGTTTACTTGAGGTCTTAACTAAAACCAGTACAGAGATAGGCTGGGCATGGTAATGAAGACTCTAGGCTGTTGCGTGCAGCCGAGGTACCACCTCTGGGCAGTGGGCACTGAGGGGTTATGGGGGGGTCAGGCTTGGTCCTTTATCATGTCTTGGCATTGACAGAAGAGCTCCTTCCTTAACAGTCCTCCTCTGCATCCTCTTCCTCCCCTCTCTTCTTCCCTCACGTCCACACATCCCTTGGGTCATATCCCAACTTGGCTTAGACCTCTAAAGTCAATTTTTTTTTTCTTTTGGTACCAGGGATCGAACTCATGACCTCGAGCCTGACAGGCCGGCGCTGTGCTGCTGAGCTATATCCCCAGCTCTGAAGTCAAATATTTAAACCTAGCCTACAAAACAGAAAATGGAGTTCTGCCAGAGTCTAAAATGAGTTCATTGAAGCCTGGCGTGGTGGCACATACCTTTAATCCCAGCACTTGTGAGGCTAAGGCAGGAGGATCATTGTGAGTCTGAGGCCAGCCTGAACTGCAGAGTGAGACCCTGTCTCAAAAAATAGGGCCGGGGATTTAGCTCAGTGGCCTAAGGGCCTGCCTGGCAGGCACAAGGTTCTGAGTTTGATCCTTGGTACAAAAAAAAAATTAAAAATTAAATAAAAATGTAAATAAATAAAATGAGTTCATTGCTTTCCAGCTCCATGGAGCCAACACATCTTTGCTGCACACTTCCTGTATTCTGGGCACTCCTCTAGGTGCAAGAAAGTCAGCAACAGATAACCTTGGTAAGAACCACTACCTGGAGCAATGTACATTCTAGTGGGACGTCTTTCGCCATGGAGATTTTACCCTGGAACTCCTTGTCCTGCGTCCTCCACTGTCACCTGCAGTGATGTGATTGCTCTCTCCGGCACCTCACGGAACAGCGTGCAGATGAGATATAAGAGGACTGAGCACTGAAACGATTGGTTCTTAGGAACACAGCTGCTCTCTGAGTTCATATTATTTTTATGTGCTTGGTATGTGTGTCTTTATATTTCTATGTACTGAGTCTTATTTTCACTATAGCACTTCAATGGGGTGCAGTGACAGTACCCCCAAAGCCATCCCATGAGATCATAGTCAACTTAGATGCATGGCAGTCACCCGTCACCCCCCAGGCAGCCCCTTAGCACATTCTAGATAGTCATTCTGAGGCTGTCACAGCCAGAGGAGGCTGCCTAAGAACAACAGAGCACCCCTGAGTGTCCCCTGTCAGTATACTGCTCCCCCAGTGCACAGCCAGCATCCTGGGCTGCTCACGAGTAATTACAGATTTTCTCTCCCACGACATCACTCTGTGTTGGCAACTGGCATAGCCCAAATTGGCAGGACTGCCAGTGCTGCAGTCCTCGCTGTGGGAAAAGGCATCCTCAGCTTTTATGATGTTCTTCATTAATTTTCCAGAGCAAAGCCTGATTATTCTAATTTCACTAGAGTCTCTTCTGTGCGATGGTTTAAACAGAGTTGCTCGAGGGCCAAGTCGAAGGACACAGAGTACTAGAATGTCACTATAAAAGTGGTCTTCTAAAGCAGCCCTGAGCTAGTGCCCAGCCCCCTGATTCTGCCTTATCTCAAAGCGGAAGTTCTCCCAGCAGGTACAGTTAGCACCGGAAAGGCCACCCGCAATCTGCCCCACTCCTTCCTTCATTTAGGAACTGACCGTTAGTCCCAAATTTTTCTTCATGGCTTTTCCCAGAAGGCCCATAATATTCCACACTTGTACTCAAAATTTTCACTGCTGGTGAATAGAGTCAACTTTCCTAAGGGACCCTTATGACAAATAGATAGGCTGTACCATCTTAAATTAGTTTCTCTTGTTCCCTCCTCAAGGCTAACTGGAAATTGAACCTAGGCAAGCAATCTTCCACTGAGCTACAATTCCAGACCCTTTTACATTTTATTTTCAAATAGGGTCTTACTTAGTTGCCCAGGCTGGCTTTGAACCTGTGATTCTGCTACTTCAACGTACAAGTAGCTGAGATTACAGGCATATACCACTTTGCCTGGTTTAAATAAAATTATTAATACAATACGATAAGTCACAGAAAAAAAATTGGGGTCAATATGGCTTAGTGGTAGAGTACTTGCCTAGCATGTGTGAGGCTCTGGTTTAATCCCAGCACTGAAAAAAAGGAGGGAGGGGGAAAAAGTGATAGATTAATGAAATGATTCTGCCACATTGACGCACACACATATCCACAGTGTGTTCTCTAATAAAAACAACTAGAAACATAAGTGAATGTTTTGTGTGGGTTACAAGGAAACAAAGCACGGACAGTTGACAGGGTAAGCATTTCAAGCTCTAAAGCAGCAGGCAAGAGCAACCTTGGCTGGAGCGCCGTGAGCAAGGACACTCCAGACCCCTCGCTGGGTCAGGCGAGACAGGAACACTGTCTTCCATGGATGGGGGGGAAGGAGAGGGGAAAGCTGCGTGCCTTGGCACTGCTCTGAGCACTACATGGCTGAAGACACTTTAAGAAGCTTGGTGGCTGGAGGTGTGGAATGGGGGTGGTAGGAGTCGGACTACTAAGGATGACAGCAGATGCCCAAGTGACAGATGACAGGGGACCGACCACACCGTGGAGAGACAGGCTTTTGTCTAATGGGAGGGGGTGCTGTGCACATTGGGGGTCAGTGCTCAGATTTCAGGACCATGGAGGAGGGGAGACCGAGCTGCAGAGGGAAGGTGGAGGAGCACTGCTGCTGGTGGGAGCACGAGGAAAAGGAGAGGAGCAGGCAAGAGGCACTGAGAGGAGCGTTCACAACAAGGTGAAACTCGATAATCTACAAAATCCATGACTACTTGAACTTCTCAGAACTCCAGGGCCACAGCACAACAGAACAGCCTGAGATCTAAGGAAAGACAGGCCCCTCCAGGGAGAGGCAGCATGCGCAAGCCCTGGCTCACGGGCAGCCGAGTGGAGGGTGAAACTTCAAGCACCACGCAAGCGGAAAGAAGTCAACTAAAACTGTGAATGAACTGCCAAAGGCTGAGTGTGGAATGGTGAGTTTCCAGGAACAGCACAAACAAGAGGAGTCAGCAGCCATTCGCGGTTGTCATCTGAGATAAAATAGCAAGACCCGATTCTGTCTGCAAGAAACCCACTTTAAATGGTAAATATAAACATAGGTACAAAGTATAGGATGATGGTCTGGAGGTGTAGGTCAGTGGTAGAGTCCTTCCCTAGCGTGTGTGAGGCCCTATTTCTATTTCTAGTGCCACAAAATTATAAAGTACAATAAAATAAAATAAGGAAAAAGATATACCACCCAAACACTAAACAACTCTAGTGACTGCATTAATACCAAGCACAGTAGACTTCAGTACAACAAATATTAGCAAAGGTGAAAAAGGATGTTACTTCCTGAGAAAGGGGTCAATTCATCAAGAAGATACAACAATCCTAAATTTGTAGCACCTGACAAAAGAGCTTCCATGTACATGAGGCCAAAACTATGAAAGGAGAAACTGACAAATAATAATTGAGAGCTATAATTAGGTTATGACACAAGTAGACACAAAACCAGTTAAGGATATAAAAGATCTAACCTCACTATCAATAAACTTGACCTAGTTGAATTTGTAAATATTACATCCAAGGTGTTCACATGAAATATTCACTAACATAGACCATATTTAGAGACATAAAACAAATCTAAACAATCCTGAAGGAATTGAAATTATTCAAAAAAAGAAGAAAAAAGAAAGAAAGAAAGATAGAAAGAAAGAAAGAAAGAAAGAGCCGGGGATTTAGCTCAGCAGCACAAACACCTGCCTGGCAATGTGAGGGTGTGAGTTTGACCCCCCAGTACCAAAAAAGAAAGAAAGAAAAAAAGAAGAAAGAAGGAAAGAAAGAAAGAAAGAAAGAAAGAAAGAAAAAAAAAAGAAAGAAAGGAAGGAAGAAAGAATTGAAATTATGCAAAATATATTTTCTGATAAAATGAAGTAAGCTAAAAATTAACAAAAAGGATGCCTGGGTACTGCCTGGAAATTTAATGACTGATGGGAATGTATATTAGTCATTTCTTCATTACTACAGCAAAACATCTGACAAAAACACTTTAATGGAGGAATGATTTATTTTGGCTCACGGTTTCTGAGATTCCAGTCCATGGTCCACTGGCTCCATTGCTGAGCCTATGACCAGGCAGAACATCATGGCAGAAGGGTGTGGTGGAATAAAGCTGTTCATCTAGTGGCAGCTGGGAAGCAGAAAGAGCAGGAAAGGGCCCAAGAGGAGGATTCCGTGATCCATTTCCTTTAATTAGGCCTTGCTTTCTATTTCTGTAACTTCCCAATGATGCTATCAAATCATGATCTCATCTGTGGATTCATCCTCTGAAGTCAAAGCTCTCTTGATCCAGGCACCTTCCAAAATCCCATCTTTTGAACATATGAATTTTGGAGGGAACATTTTAGATCTAACCCATAACAGAATATTTATTAGATTTTTGTTGTTTAATGTAAGTTACAGCCCTCCTCTCTACCACTTCAAAAGAATCCTTAGCAAAATCGATCTACTCATAGCTCACTAGTGCTTTAGCCCCTTGATCTGACCAAGTATGGCCCATGACACAAATCTGGCCTTGGTTGGTTTGTGTCTGGTCTGCAAGCTAAGGAGACTGCTTATAATTGTAAGGCTTATGAAGACCAGTGAGGAGCAGCTAAAACAGTCTAAAATATTTGCCAACCCCACTTTCACCTTATAAAATTAGGAAGTGTTTCCTCCTCTATTTCCTGAAAAAGTCTATGACACATTCCTTTTATTTCTTCTTTAAACATTTGATGAGGCTGGGTGTGGTGGCACATGCCTGTATTCCCAGAACTCGGGAGGCTGAGGCAGGAGAATAGCCATGAATTTGAGGCCAGCTTGGGTTGCATAGTGAATTTAAGACCAGCCTGAATTACAGAGTGAGACCCTGTCTCCAATAAGTAAACAAACAAACAAATAAATAAATAATTTTTTTGATGAATTTCACCAGGAAAGATAGGACTTTCTTTGTAAGGAGTTTTAACTGGGCTGGGGATATAGCTCAGTGACACAGCACCTGCAGGTGTGAGGTTGGGAGTTTGATTCCTGGTAACAAAAAAAAAAAAAAAAAAAAAGGAGGTTTTAAGTTCTAGATGAAATTTCTCAGTAACTATACAGCTATTCTGATTTTTTAAAATTTCTTCAGCTTTGCTAAATCATTTCTATGTCTTCATCAAAGCTCCCAGCTGGTGTCCCTTGCCTTTAATTTGAAGGATGTCCTCTGACATTTCTTGGAGCTCATTATACTGGTCTTTCAGTTTATGTTTTTCTGAAAATAACTTTTTTGTTTCCTGTTCTGAGGATCAAATCCAGGGCTGAGCACCTGTTGTGCAAATGTTTCACCCCTGAGCTACACTCCAGCCTCCGACACTCTGAAGGATACTTTGCTGGATATAGAATCCCAAGTTGACATTTTTTTCTCTTGTGCCACTTTAGCAATACCACTCTGCTGTTTTCTGGCTTTCATTGTTTTTGATGAGATGTTAACCTTCAGTCTTATCTTTGTTGGCTGTATGCGATATGGTATTTTATTCTGCTTGCTTTTACAATTTTTCTCTTCATCATTAGATTTTAGCAACGTTTTTCTTTTTAAATTAAGTATAAGACAAAATCATATTTTTGAGGTACACAAGGTATGTCATATTTCAAGATACACATATGTCATGACATGATTACTTCAATCAAGCTAATTACTTATCACCTCACAAACTTAGAGCAATTCTTAATTTCCTCTGCTTAGAAACATTTCAAAATAGCACATCAAAAAATATTTAAACAAAAAGAAAAATGTGCTCAGCATCTCAGTCCAACAGGTAGATTAAAACAGTTAAGTGACCACCATTATAGATAATTTCTTGATATCTCTATATATTAGTGCACTTTTGGTGGAAAAAAACTAGCAGTGCCACATGTACTATTTTGTAACCTGCTGTTTCACTTAACAGGGTGTAGTAGATGCCTTTTACTTCAACAAATTCATGTCAACATCATGATCTCTTTTTGTGTTTGTTTGTTTGTTTGTCTGTTTGGAACCAGGAATCGAACTCAGCACCTTACGCTTGCCAAGCAGGTGTTGCGCTGCTGAGCTGTATGCCCGGCCCTCATCATGATCTCTTAATGATATAACTAATAGCTCTTTTTTTATCCCCATTATTAGATTTTAGCAATTTCATCTAACGTGCATGAGGTGATATACAATTTGGGATTTCTTGGACATTTGAGTTTATAGCTTCCATCAAATTTGCACCTTTTTAGACTTTATTTTTTTCCAAAGTGTTTCTACTACAATCACTCTCTTATTTCTTCCTGGAACTTGAATTATGTGTTTGTTAGACTGCCTGGATTATCTGACTGGCCACTGAGTTTTGGGGTCCCAGTCAGGGTCGTTTCTATGGCTGTGTCTACTCACAGATAATTATTTCTGCAATTTCTAATCAGTGTGCTGTTGAACCAATCCCATTAATTTTTCAATTTAGCTATTGCATTCTTCAGTTCAAGAAAAGTATAATCTCTTGGGCCTTCTTTAGATTCTATCATCATGTGCACATTTTCCCTTCAGCTGCTTAACACCTTTATACATAAATAATTTTTGAAAAATCCTTGCACCCTAATTTGCGAATCGATGTCTATAGACGAGGTCTTGTAATTGATACTCTCCTGGCACAAGTTACGCTTTCTTGCATCTTAGCTTGCTGAGTAATCGTTGACTGGGTCTGGACATTGCGAATGTCTCATTGTTGAATGCCTGCATTTTGTTGTCTTTCAGGAAGAGTGCTGAGACGGGGGGATTGGTAGGTGAGTTGTTCATGGAGACACTAAAAGCTTTCCATGCTGTCTACACACTTTGTTAGGGTGAGTCTGGAGCAGTGCTTCTAAATCAGAAAGGGACACGGGTAATGTCTGGAGACACTTTGGGTTGTCACAGTCATGCTGTCTACACACTTTGTTAGGGTGAGTCTGGAGCAGTGCTTCTAAATCAGAAAGGGACACGGGTAATGTCTGGAGACACTTTGGGTTGTCACAGTCAGGAGGGTGCTGCTAAACATCCTATAATGCCCAAGACAGCTCTCTACAACAAAGAATTAATTACACACACAAATATCAATAGTTCCAAGATGGAGAAACTCCGGTCTAGAGTATCTACATCCTAAAGCCAGTTTTGCCCCATGCCATGTACTGAAGGTTTGTCCCACAGAAATCCATACGTTGAAATCCTAACTCCCAGGCTGGAATTCATTTGGAGAGGCCCTGCCTCGCATGAATGAGGATCTGGCCTCAACTGTAGCACCGCAAAAAGAAAAAGAAAAACAGAAATCTTAACTCCCAATGTGATTGTATTAGAAGTTGGGGATTTGGGATGTAAAGAGGATCTTGAGGTTGGAGCCCTCTTGAATGGGTCCAGTATCCTGTAGCAGACCCTGCAGAACCCTCTAGTCCTTGTCAGGCTACAAGGAGAATGCATCTGCAGCCCAGAACCCAGTCATAGCAGCTCCCTGATCTCAAACTTAACCCTTCAGAGTCACAAGAAATAAATTTCTATTGCATATAAGCCACCCAGCCTGTGATATTTTGTTATAGAGGCCTGAACGAACTGAGACATCCTACTACTAAGATTTCTAATGAATGTTCTATGTGTGCAACACTGTCTCTCCACCTCCCATCCTGGCAGCTTGGAACTTGGGAACATCGCACACTGCTGTATGCTCTAGAAGTCATTCTGCTCCCAGCTTCCTGGTAGTTATTTTTCCAGCAGCTGTTCTTCACTGGCTTAGTAGAGTCTTACCCCACACAAGCACAGCTTACTATTTGGCCAGAATTCAAAGAACCCCATGCAAATTGCTGGCGCGCTTTCTCTGCATATCTTCCTCTCTGTCTACAAATTCCAGCTGCATCCAGACTCTAAATGAGGACTCTGGGTCTGTTTGATTCCCCCTTCCTTGTGCTTAATACGTGAAGTGCCTTCAGGCAGAAAGCCCAGGGTAGAAAAGCTTCACCTTGCAGCTCTCCCATTTCCCATGTCTCACAAATGAAGATAGCGCGTTGTTCAGGGCTATCTTGTCAAGGCTGTTTATATAATGAACAGCCTTGAAAACTAGCGATAGTGTCTCTCTATGGACCAAAGGGCAGGTTTGTGTACCGTTCAGTGTTATAAAGATAATGTCTCCCTCTGGGACAAAGGTTAAATGGGCTGACTGCTCATTCTGAATAATTCTCATTCCCTAAACTCAGAATTTCCCTTCTGTACTGCAGCCCACTACATGTTCAGTCACTTGGACCTCTTCACATCACCTGTGGGGGCTGGAAGTTAAGGATCCAGTGCAAATACTTCCACACTGGCCACCTCTCTTACTGTAATAAAATCTGTCTCTGACTTAGGAGTTTTTCATCTTTTGTCAACATCCATGAAACAATAACATACTAACTTTTTAATTTACAAGTAGTGTAAAATCTCAGTTTTTTTCACAATTCTCCCCACACCTATTATGTGCTAACCTCTGGTTGTAAGAGGCCTCTCTCTCACACACATACACACAAATGTATATAAACTGTTCCTTGTTCAGTCTACCAACTAACATGAGAATCAAAGATTTTAAAAGACAAGCAAACAGCTGGGTGTGGTGGTGCACGCCTTTAATCCCAGCACTCAGGAGGCTGAGGTAGTAGGACCGTTGTGAGTTCAAGGCCGGCTTGGGCTACAACGTGAGCACAAGGCTGGCCTGAGCTACATAGTGCAACCCTGCCTCAAAAAAACAGGGCTGGGAGTTTGGCTCAGTGACTTAAGCACCTGCCCTGGCAGGTGCGAGGTTGTGAGTTCAATCCCGGTGCCGCAAAAAAAAAAAAAAAAAAAAAGACAAGCAAACATATAATTTTAAAATGGCAACAGTGTTGAGAAAGAAATAAATTACAACCGAAAATGACTAGAGGGATCATTTCAGATTGAATAGTGAGGGGAAGGAAGCCTCTGTAAACAGGAGACATTTAAATTGAGCCTGAAGGAGCAAAAACACAGATATCTATGACAAGAAAAGCAAAGTGCCTTCCCAGCAGAGGCAACAGTGTCTCAAAGGTCGGGGCACATCAAAGAGCCTGGCACACTTGAAGGACTGAAAGACAATTTAAGCCACAGTCAGGTGCAAATCAGTTTCTCAGTGCTGTCTTCTAGAATCTACTCCAGCACTTGGTTTAAAATATCAGTGGCCCCAAGTCCATCCCAGACCAATTAAATCACAGTGTTTAAGAATGGAGACAAAGACAAAAGCAGAAGTGCAAACTTGAGAACTACTTGGGCAACTTGGCAAGACCTTGTCTCTAAATAAATAAATAAATAAATAGACTGGGGGTGTAGCTCAGTCATAAAGCACCCCTGGGTTCAGTCCTGTTATGTGTTATGTCTAGATGTCCCCAAGAGCCTCATACACTGATAGGAGGGGCTTTTGGAAGACGACTGGGTTTATAGCAGGCTTGCTGTTAGGAGGTGAGGTCTGGCCAGAAATGGTGGTCCCTAGGGTGTGCTCTGGAAGGATACTGCTCCTTTCTTAGCTCCTCCTTTCTTTCTCTGCTTCCTGATTGTCACAATGTGAACGGCTTTCCTCCACCCAGGCCTCTGCAGCATGCCATCCTGACTTGAAGCCAGCCAACTATGGACAGAAACGCGGGCCAAAATAAATCTCTCCTAAATGCTAGGTGACCCAGCATTGAAGAGAGTGACTAAAACAGATCCCCAGTACCACACACATGAAAAAAATGAAGTTCAACCACTGACAATGTTTTAATATTTCTAAGTGATTCTAATGTACAACCAAGGTTAAGGACTAAGTAATTGACCCTGAAATCCTTGTAAAGTTTGGTTTCATTAAGAAGTTTAGATTTGAGTTAAAGGGTAATAAAAAGCCACTAAAAGGATTTAAGAATTTAAAAAGACACTGATTTGATTTATTTTAAAAGGACCTTTGGCTGCTTTGAGAAGAATGGGTTGGAAAAGCTGAATGGTGGGAACAGAAGATGAGTTAGAAGTTCCTGGTAGTCTGGGCAAGAGGTGGTGGAGGCCTGGACTGGGTGTGGCCATGAGAATACCAGGAAGCAAGGCTGAATGAGTAGACTGCAGCCAGATCATGAGGATTCACAAACATCAGGTTAAGAAACTCAGACTTTATCCGGTGAATATTCCTAGAAAAGCATATAAGATTCTGAATTAGGGTTACATTCTGTGAACTACAACAGAAAACATAACTTGAAGTGACTTAAGCAAAGAGGTTTATTTTCTCATATAAACAAAGAATCTATGAATAGTATCATTTGTTCAGATGATCAGTGATGTCAAAAGCAACATCTTGGTCTTTCTCTCATGGTTGAAAAATAGTTGCCATAGCTCCTGCAGTCACATTCAAGGAAGTAAGGAAGGTGAGCTGGTACACCAACCACAGGTGCATCTTTTAACAGGCAATGATAAACATTCGCACGGATCACCTGCATTATTATTTTTTTCTTTTTTTTTTTTACTGGCTACTACTCCTTTCTCTAAAGAAAGAGTTAAAAGAGAGAAAAGATTTGGCTTTTTCTAGACTTTATCATTCAAGATAACAAGAACTGCTAAAGTTCTTGAGCTAGTAAACAACATCCTCAAAGAAGTGCAGCCCGGGGTCAATGGAAACAGCAAAAAGGGAAGAACTGAAATAGAGAAGAGCTAAGGGGCTATCGCTGCAGTCAGTGGGCAGGAGAACTGAAATGAAATAATGAAAGGAGAAATAAAGAGTGTAATGTAAGGAACATGTTTACCCAGAGCCGTAGGTACAGAGATGTGCTTCCGTGCTATCATGGAAACACAGATCATCTTTGCAGGAAAGAGTAGTGTAAATAAGTAAATGTGTGTCTCAGTATATTGTCTTCATTCTCCTCCAGGTCCATGACTGTGACTTTTATTCATTCATTCAGCAAATACCAACCAAGACTTCACTTTATGCGAGGCGAAGTGGCAGGCCCCACAGGAGACACAGCACAAGTCAGGCACAAGTTTACTCTCAAAAAATTTATAGAGTAGAAAAGGAGAAGACATGAGCTCCCAAATAGCTTAAGATGCAAATAGGCAGATGATAAATACCAGGAAGTTACCAAAGCTCACAGGAGGAAGTATTACCTTAGCCAGAGAGATAAGGTAACTTCCTGGAGAAGATGGTGCTTAAATTTGTTCCTAAAAACACAATAAGACAAGGGAAGGAGCATTGACTGGAGCATTCGTGGCTCAGTAGCTAGGAAGAAAGGTGAAAACTGAACCTGGAAAAAAGTTTTGTTTTGCAGACTGGAAAATATGTGTTGGACTCCTACTGAAGGCGAGGTACTCTGCTAGACCCTGAGTTTCTAGATGTGATTGTGTCTGTGTGTCTGCATTTCAGATATGCGTGCCTGTATGTGAACACGTATATGGTTCACTGGGTGTATATGGCTATGTCTCCCTTTATGTTTTAATAATTGGCCTCTTGGTGTGTTCATTCACACCAGTCTGCATGTGTGTACTTACATGTGACCAGCAGATGGCACCTCAAAACCAGAACTAGCAAGACAAATCCCACCTTCTTCCAGTCAAGTAGCACTTTGGAGCTCACCAGGCCGCTGTAGGGGCTGGGGATGTTCACCTACTTCAGTCAGAAGCACTGTTTACCATTGTGTTTCCCTGCCTAGTACGATACCTAACACACTGAAGATGATAAACACGGATGGACTGAATTGATGAAATGCTAATGCATGCCCCAAGGAGAAACAGGAGCCAGCTAGGGGCAGAGAGCAGTATAGAGAAGCTGGGCCATGAGCAAAGACCCCCACAGGAAGCACATTTCCCAGGCATGGGGGGCGGGGGCTGAAACAATAAACTCAGCCTTCACTGTCATCTCTAAGGGTTCTCCTCGTCATCATGGGACCTCTGACCCTGATCCTTTCCTCCAGATGACTTATTTAGTGACTAGTGAGTACTGAGACCTGGGGGAAATGCCACCTCTGCCCTACTGAGAGCTTATGAGCCAGGAAAAGAACTAAAGCTTATTTTACAATGGCAGCTGATGCAACCCCGTCATCTATCGCTGAGGAAGCACCTTCCTACCCTATGTGAGAAGGGCTGCTCCGTTCAGGACTGAACCATGTGGTCCAAGGAGCACAGAAAAGTCCTTCCGGCCCAGGAGACCTCTAAGTCCTGGCGCCTTCTCCCTGACACCTCAACCCATCCAGCAGCCCCAGAAGTGTTCCTCTCTGCCATCTTCCTATCTGCCAGGTTTCCAAAGTCTCACACTTTTCTGAGGCTATAACTGTATATCTCCCCCTCCCCCTCCCCACCCCACCTGCGTCAGTCTGTCCAGAAGGAAGAGGCCCCGCCCTGCCACTCACTTCGTTCCTACCTGAGAGCTGCAGCCCACATGAGCATCACAACTAGGACCAACGACGACACAGTCAAGGGGCCCAGTCTCAGGTCAGCTGAGCCCTTCAAGGAACTGAGGGTGCAAAACCCAGACATGGTCCGTTGAGTCCCGGCATGGGTGTGTTGGCTACAGCTCCCCTTCCCTATCCCAGCTCCCTGCCCCTCGCTGCATTCTCAAAGGTGCCCGCAGCATGTGCTACTGGATTTGCCCTGCCTTTTCTGGTCAAGGCCTCCTCAGTGCCCCTAGAGGAATCCCACAGACCTTGGTGGGCACTCGGGACCTCCAGCTCTGTGGCCCAGCCCTCCTCTGTACCCATGTGTGCCACCCACTGGGCTCCCAGGAGTTGTTCACACTTCTCTCCTGCACTGAGCTACAGCCGCTACTTCTCCCTGGAAGATCCTCTTTCCCAAATGACCATCTGCTGTCCAAAGCCCTCTTTAAATCCTTTTCCTAAGGCCTTTCTGCTGGGGCTCACCCTTCTCTCTCGGCAACCATCACTCTGAGCTTTCTTTGTTACTGTGACTGTAAAGCTTTATTGTTTAAACACCAGTTCCTTCCATTCAGTTCTAGGCTCTGCGAGGGAAAAATGGGATTCTTATTCACCTAGTATCCAAACCTGTTTGATGCACAGCAGCAGCTCAGGAGGAAACACGGCTGAGTCTGCAGTGAGGATGCACAGTTGTCTTCCAGCACTGTGAGACCCAGCTCCAGACCAGGGAGCCTGAAGGGGAACACAGTGCTGATGCTCTTCTATGACAGCATGAAAACAAAAGCCACAGAGAGCACCTGTGAAGTGCCAGGTGCCCCCAACCCCATCTCTGCCCCCTCAGACTCCTGGCCTGCCCAGTGCTCTAGGACCAACCCTTCAGAAAAATCTCTCTTCTTTCTGCCCTCCCTTCCCCTGCACGTCTCTCCATCCCCCTTCCCCTTCTCTTTTCTCCCCTGTTGTCCCATTAAACCCCAGAGTTCCTGCCCACAGATCCCTGGGGAGAAAATAGCAGGGCTCAGAGACACCCCCACCCCACCCCTTCTGAGCACTGGGTGAGGAAGCAGACGCAGGAGTTCACTGTCTTGGTCAGTTCCTGTTTCTACAGCAAAAATGCCAAAATCTGTTCCTTTTTCTTGTGAAAAATGTAGTTTTGACATCCAGAATTCCCAGAACTACTGTTACTGTGTGAGCTCTGTATGAAGGGTCTGCCAAGGCCACCTGGGCCAGTGCCCTGTGCGTGGGGGTCTAGAGTCAGCCCTGGAAATGACACTGCATGCCTAGCCATGCCCCACTTCCACTGTCACCCTAATCCGTCTGAGGTGGGGCAAATGCATTAGGACAGGCTGACTCTAGTCTCCTGTTTCCTCTCCAGTCTCGTAGGAGACTTAGTCGGAGGAGAGTCTCTCTCCAGGCCTGAATCCCACTACCTGGATGCCCCTGGAAAGGGTGGAGATTTAAGCTGGTCACTTGGACTCAGGTGATGTGAGTCAGTGTCCCTAGCCTGCTTCAAGCTGGAAGGCACCCTGAGGGTGTGACGTAGAAAACAGACACACCATGGCCATTTCTACCCCCAGCCTTGGGCTAGGGTACTCCCTTCCTTGGAGCCCAGTCCCATTTGGAACGACTGGGCAGCCTCACTTCCTGTGGAACCAGACCTCCTGAGCCTTGGGCTGAGAAATGTGCAAGGCAGTGGAGGTATGGGAGCGTGGTAAAGGGATTTAGGTGCATACCAACCGAGTCATGCTCCGAGCCTAGAGCTAGGATAAGAAAAAGGGAAATAGAGAGCAGGATCAAGGTGCAAAGTTCGGAGTGGTTTTAAGAGGAGAATGGCACCCAACCCACTGGACGAGGCCCTTCTTTGGGTGGTAAGAGAGGGCAGCAAGTTCATTCATTCTACCAATACCAACACCTAGGCAGTGTATGACTCAGCCAGTCCTGCCTTTGCAGAGCTACTGTCTAACTTGGGAGGTAGCTTCAGAAGTGCACTTTCATAATCCAGTGTGGAAGGCTCAGTGAGGCCCACCGTGGAAACAGGCAGAGAACATAGAGGATATGGAAGTCAAGGAAGAATCCAAAGTGGATTAGACCGCTGAGCGAGGAGCCAGATTCGCCAGTCCAAGAGGGTCAGGAGGGCCTTCCAGGGTGAGGAGAAACAAGGCAGGAGAGTGTGAGTGCAGCATACACATCGTGAAAGTTGGGGTGCTAGGCCATGGCAAAGCCTCTCACAGGCCATGCTTCTGCATCAAACCAGGAATCATAAGGAGGGTGTGCAGACACTGGGGCCACCTTGCTAGCAGAGGTTATATGGACCCCACTTAGGATCCTCCATCTGTCCCCCATCCCCACCTCCAAATTATGCTTTTTGGTTGTGTCCAGGGGAAGCAGGGAGCTTTCTCAAGTTCAGATGACTCCAGGAAGGTTTCTGTTCCCTTCTCAGGCCTCCTCCCCACAGCACAGCCTGATAAGGACGCCTCGCCAGGCCAGGCCGGGTCACTGCTCACTCAGACCCCCGTCTCCCACCCTCAGGTCTACTGCCCTCCACCCCTCCCAGCCCTCGTTGTTACAGCCTAGCACCGCAGGCTCCAAAGGGGCCACCCACTCTCTCCGGCCTTCCCTTCCCAGCCAGTTCCCTGCTCTGCTCCCAAAACCTGTAGCAAAGAAAGGCCTGCTCAGCCAGCCCTGAGGACTGAGCCTAGAACTTGGGGAAAGCAGTGCCCAGAGATTTCCAAAGTCCGAGGCCTGTGAAGCTTAGCTACCTCAGGCAGAGCCCGGGTCCCCAGCACCCTCCTTGCGCACCTTGCGCGCTCGGGAGCCCCGGTCCCCGCAGGCCTGAGCGATGGACGACCGGGAGCCCGAGGCTGGGCTGAGCTGGGGCGGGGGGAGGGGTCGTCTCTCTGCAAAAGCCGAGCCCGCGCCCCTCCACGCGTTCTCCTCTTAAAGTTTCCCGGGACCTGGGGGCCTCCAATGCCTGCAGTGAGAGGCGGGAGCTCTCCGGGGAGACGTCCCCGCAGCGGGGCCCGGGGCCTCCTGCACGGTCCCTCCCCTCCCGGCCGCGCAGCGCCGCGGGAGGAATCCCAGCCATTTCCTCCGCGCCGCGCGGTATGTGGCCTGCGCCAGCCGACCGCAGCTCGGCCGGGGGTGGGGGCGCTGTCCCCAGCCGCGTCCGCCAGCTGCCCGGGCCTCGCGGTGATGCTCGGGATTCCTGGCCGGCCGCCCCCTGGTACCGAGCAACCCCACAGCCTTTCCAGTCGCCCCCTAGCTTGGCGAACGAGCGTCCCGGAGAGTTCATTGAGTCAGTTTCAAGCTTCAGGGCACACTTTCTAAGTCGCCTTGGATCAAGTCCCTTAAATTGGTCTTCAAGCCTCAGTTTCTCCATCTGTGAAATAGTGACGTGGCGACGATGCCTATCCCATTTGCACTGCCCCGAGATTAAATGAGAATAGAGGAGCCCTGGGTAGGTGTCAATGATGGGTTCATTTTTCTGGGCATCACCACTGTCCTTCACTCCCCACCCACGATCTGCTGCCCGCCAGTCCGGGAGGGCTCCACGGTCAGCGTAGTGGTGTCCACCTCCGCCGGGGCCTCCCACGACTAACGCAGAGCTGGAAAACGTCTGCGGGGAAGACGGGGGCGTCATCCTCTGTTCCAAGCCCTTTGCCCTCTGAGCCTCTACCACTGGGCTGCTGAAAGACCCAAAGGACAGCTATTTGTTTGCTTTTTTGGATGATGTCACTGCCGTCTGGAGCGGCCAGACAGGTAGTGATTAGGAAAAATTGAAGGTGTGGACAGCGATCACGGAGCGCAAACGTGGACTCTATAGTTTTGTATCTGAAAAAAGGATCCACTACCACGTGCTCGCCGGGTTCCCTGCAGCCCCGGGGAACTTGGTGGGCGGGCTCGCGCCCCCTGCCGCAGGCACCTGCCAAACCCAGGCCTTGGCTGCCGCCAGGGTGGCACCACGTGGAGCTGGAAAGTCCCTCTTCTGGCTGGGCCTAACCCCCTACTGAAGAGTCGCTCTGCCTCTGTGTTTCTCTAGACCGCCCCTTGTCTTGATTTTGTAACTCATTCCAGTCGGAGTTCCAAGCCAGGAATCAGCAGGCTCCCTTGCAAGGATATGTGCTGCCTCCTTCCCCACAGCTACAGCCACTGGCCGCATAAATCCAGGTGCAGACAGGTCCGGAGGCACAGGTGCTATAAATATCCCAGTCCATCTGGGACTGAGCTCGCAGGCAGCCCCTCCCCGCCGCCTGCCCAGAGACCAGCACTTCCGGCCACCGCAGGCAGGCGGGAGGGGCGGTCTTCTGCAATATCGGAGGCCAGCTTCCCTTTCATCTCCTGAGAGTCCCTGAAGGCTAAAAATTTGGACCCACCTTAATTCCGAAAGGCTTGCCCCACAACCCTCCCTCTCCTTAGTATTTTCAGAAGACCTCCAGGAGACACTCCCCCCATGACATGCCCTCGAGAAAGACATGCCTGGTGTAGTGGTTCACACCTGTAATCCCAGCACTCTGAGAGGCTAAGGCAGGAGGATCACAAGTTTGAGCCCAGCCTGACCAATTTAGCGATTCAGCAAAACTTTATCTCGAATTTTTAAAAAGGGCTGGGGTATGTAGCTCAGTGGGTTTAACCCCCAGTAGAGTAAATCTCCAACTTAGGAGTTCCCTTGCAGCAAGATCATAAGTCAGAGTCATTCATAGGTCCAACAAAGTGAGTCTTGGAAACAAATAGACAATGTATATTGCTTTGTGCTTCCTAGTAGTATCCTCCACATCACCACCACTTTTCCTCTGGTTTCCGGACATCCCAGGCCTAGACTGAGCACTGTACTACTGCACACTATCACTCCGTACAGTAATCACACAGCAGCACAACTGTGACAATGTCCAGCAAACATGTGAGCTACTTCCGTGATTTGGTCACATCTGGGAGTGCTGATAATGCAAAGTCCGTTCCCATCTGTGAAAGTTTGCAACTCAAATGTTTATAAACTGTACCTGAAAAGGAAAAAAAAAAAAAAAATGCAGGCCTCTCCTTTGAAATGAGTGAAGGATGCTGCTTTGGTTAGGAGACAACAACATAAACCAAACTTCACAATTTAAACCTTGATTCTAAATTTTTGATAGCACTTTTTGTTTGAGAGAAAAAGGAAAACAAACAGGCTAGAAGCACAGTAAACCTGATCAATGGGGAAGGAAGAAGCTGAAAGTATACGCAAAGCAGGGAGATAATCGACCAGAAAGAAAGTTGCTCTCTCTGGGGTCTGATACACAGGAGCTCTGTGGACTTCCCAGACATGGATCTGCTAGGCCTGGGGCTTGCTGAAGTGCAATTCCTAGAAGAGGAAACTGTTGGACCAAAAGAGATTCCACTGAGACAAAAGATGAATAAAGTCTCTTTACCCAAGGCCGACAAACTCAGATAAGATTTTTCTTTAGGATATTCAAAGATGATGGCTTGAGGAAAGAATCAGGTAGATTTGAGGTGGACGAAACAGATCTGAACCACAAATGTTCAAATGTGACTGTAAATTAAGCTTCAACTAGATAAGTAAATCCCTATTCAAAATATAGTGGCTAAGTCTTCTAAAAATAGTCACTGCTCTTTTCCAGTGTGAAAGCTTACTCTGTAGGCACTGCCAGGTTCTCATTGAATTCTTCTTAAAATGTACTATTATTATCCCATTTTACAGATTCATAAACTGAGGTTAGAGAGGCTAATTAATTCACCCATGGATACTAAGCTAGTACAGAAGAGATCTGAATTCAGGGATCTGACTCCAGAGGTCATGTGTTAAACCTAGCTGTGTGTCTCAATTACTCCTCTCATTGCTGAGGCTCAATGCCTAACATCCACAATTTAAAGGAGGACAAGTTTATTATGGTTCACAGTTTGTAGAGGTTTCAGTCCGTAGTGGGCTGGTTCCAAGACAAGGCAACATAGCAGAAGGGTATGGGCAGAGGGAGCTTGCTTTATGACCTGGCAGCAGGAAGTGGAGAGAGAGGTCAGGAGAGGAGGAAGGGAAGTGTGCCCTTCCAGACCCCGCCCCTAGTGACCTACATTCTTCAACCAGGCTCCAACTCCCAATGTCACATTTAGCAATATCCTTTTTTCCATAAAATTTTTTAAAAAATACATTTAGCAATAAAGCCATCAGTGGATCAATCCACTGGTGAGTATCACCCACCCATGATCCAATCACCTCCCAAAAGTTCCTCCAATGAGTACATAAGGCTTTAGAGGGGGACATCTAGTTACAAACCATAGCATTCTGTCCCTGGTCCCCAAAAGACTCACGTGCATCTCTATGCAAAATACATTTAGTCCATTTCCTAAGAGTTGCCAAAGGCCTAATGGTTTCAGCATTACTGAAAAGTCCAAGTCCAAATGATACAGGAGAGGTAGGGCATGGTAAAACTGGCTGGGGTAAGAAGCAGGACCTGTGAATTACAAGATTGAAGGACAGCACCAAATAATTCCCGAGACTTCATATGTGGAACTTCTCACAGGCTCCCATGAAATATAGACAAGGTGTAAGGACACAGATGCCACAGGGAGTCCACTATCATGACTCTTCATTATAGTTCACTCCATGTCTCACCAGCATAGGGTATACTTTATCTTTGCTCTTTTTATCATTTTCTCTCTTGCTTGGCCACAGTTTGCTCTCCAGAGCCAGTTTTTTTCCTTGCCCCTTTATCCCTCACTTTTCAAATTAACTTTGGGCATTGTTTTTGGCTTGTCTCATCCAATTTTTTGTTCAAGGTAAGAAGGATCTGGAATATGTTTAATTGGAGAGCCATTTTTTAAAGGAACTACCCATTCATACACAGTCTCCTCTGAGGTTTAGACAAACTCTTAGCTACAAGCCCCTGTAAAAATGAAAAGGAAGTTTAACATTTCCAACATTCAGTGGTACCAGGTAAATATTCCCATTCCAAAAGGGAGAAGTGGGGGAATAGAAAAAAATGGAATTAAAACAAGACTGGAATCTATCAGGGAAAACATTAAATCCAATAGTACCATTTCCAGCACCCAAGACAATCTGTGATAAGATGTGAACTCCAGGTCTGGGGATATAGCTCAGGGGCATAAGCACTTGCCTGGCAAACTTGAGGTCATGAGTTCAATCCCTGGTACCAAAAAAAAAAAAAAAGGATGTGAACTCCAAATCTCAAGATCAGTTCCACCCCTGTAGCACTGCTGGTGGCTGCATCCCTTGTGGCTTCTCTCTTAGGCCAGTTTTGCTCACTAATTGCAGCTTTTCTCAGATGTTCCATGCACCTAGCTTCTCCAACTTTATAGGGTCTCTATTGTACTTCCAGCTTCACACTCACAGTGTCACACACTGTCCTCCTAGGCCTTCTTCTGAAATTTGTGGGAGAAGCCTCCCTGACCCCACAACTCTTGCATTCTACATGTATGTAAAGCCAGCACCATGTGGATGATGCCAAGGTCTGCTGCCAGCTAAGTAGTAACTGAGTTCTTTTGCATCTTGCTGGTAGTTGCAGAGGTCTATGAGTGCCTGGATGGCTAAGCATCGTGAGCTGAATTTTGGGGAATCATTTCCCATTTTCTAGGCAGCTGCCATTCTGAGGGGCTCTTTTCAAAGCAAGATCTTTCACTGTGGAACCCTCCCATGTCCTCAAGGAATGCTTTGTATTGCCCAGATTCAAAGTGCCTGGTTTCTTTTTATCACTAATCTTTTCAACAACTAAGCTCTCCCCTACTCCATCTTTACAGGCCCCATCTTTCCTGGAGTTTCCTTTTGGGCCCAAACTCAAAGTTTTAAAACCATTCAGTTGTGCCATTTGTCATTCTAAACATAGATCTGGCTAAAAGCCCCCAACAATACCTGTGCCACAGCCTCAATAGTAGGCTGCCTTAAGATTTCCTCTGCCAGATTAATTAGTCCACCACCCTTCTGCTCAGTCTCTAGCAAAGTCTCAGGACATGAGCAAGATGCACACAAATTTTCTGCCAGAGCACAACACACATGGCCTGGAGTCCCACTGTCAGTGAAGTCTGTCTTCCCAGCTGAAGCCTCTTGAGCCTGGTCTTTCCTGGCTCCATTACTGTCAGCATTCTGGTTTTCTGAGCTCTGACAAGAATCTCCCATCAAACTTGGCACACAGCATTCCAGAGTTGCTTCTCTAGACAGTATATCCAAATTTTTCTAACTCCTCCCAAGAACTAGTTCCACAGGCTCCTGAACCATAGTTAGGTACAGACACAGAAAAAAACCCATTCTCAAAAACCAAAATCCGTCTTAGTTGCTTCTGTTATTGCTAAGACACAATACCTGATGCCTATAATTTAAAGGAGGAAAGGTTTATTGAAGCTCACAGTTTGTAGAGGTTTCTATCCACAGACAGCTGGCAATCCATGAGGGTGGCATAGAAGAAGGGCATGATGGGAGAGGCTTGCCTATGGCATGGCAACAGGAAGCAGAGAGATCAAGGGAAAACCAAAGGAGATCCACCCTTCCGGACCGTGCCGCCTCTTCACACCAGCCTTCACGTCCTAACATCACAGTTAGCTATAAACTCATCGGTGGACTAACCCACTGATGAATATCATGCCCCATGATCCAATAACCTTTGAAAATCCACACCCATGATTACATGAGGCTTTGGGGGGCATCTAGATATAAACTGTAACACTCTGGAATGATAAACTCCACTGCCTCTGAGGTGGAAATGAATTCACCCCCAGTGTTCAGCTTCCTGTCACAATGAGGAAGACTTTCCTGTTACACTCACCCGCCTCTAGCAGATCTGAGCAAATACCTCCTCATGGAACCTGATGGCTTTCCTGAGTGACCCAGGCAACCCGCTCTATGACCCCAGTGTAAAGAAGAAACTGGCCAAGGGAACTGAGGCAAGCTACCAAGGGTCAGTGCCAAGCCACCCCTTGTGGTGTGCTTTCAGACCACAGGGCAGCCCAGATGATGTTTAAATCAACTGTTAAAAAAAACAAACCATTGTGCTTAACACAGAATGAGATATGGGCTTAACTACATATAAGTCACTGATAGCCCACCTTGGTTCATGGGTCAAGGGAACCCAAAAATATATTTTAACTATGTCTCATGGTTTTTAAAAGTTGAATCAATTACCAAAAATTTAAAATGGCAAGATTGTACCAAAACATCTGGATTTTTTTTTTAATTTCTTTCCCAAGTCTGAAGGTCTGGCCACACTGACGTGAGCTCTGCAGTGCAGCACAGTCCTGCCATCCCATCTGGTCTCTTCCTCCCACTCCATCTGTTTCAGTAAAATGCAAAGAGTCACTGATGTGATCACTACCGAGCCTAACCAGTCACATCCTAGTATGAAAATCTTTTTCTGAGAGCTGATTAAGGAAGACTAATTGAGGTCAGTTAAAGAGAGAAAACACACAGCTCCCTAGACGAGGGGCAGGCCATGCTAGCACCCAGCAGAGAAGATTTCTATGGTCCTAGAAAACTGTAAGATGAGAAATTAATGTTCTGGTGGCTGTCAGAAAACTAGAGTATAACAAAAAATGTCATCTGCTTCCCAGGAGCTCATTTTCTCATTTAACTCAGCAAATACCAAGATTTCCTCAGCATCTTGGGTTCTGGAAGCGCCTTGGGTAACCTATCAAGGTAAACCCTGGAAGTAATTAGACAGTTGCTGACTCAGGTTATGAGCAAGCCCAAAGGTAGGGGCCTGGTTTTTGACCTGGAAAGCCCTTAGCTGAGAAGAGGAGCTGAATGGAGGTAAAATCCAAGTGATGTATAGGGGGTCTGGGCAGCCAGGAATTGAAGGTTGGTATCATTCCCAAAGTTGGTAAGCCTCTGCATTCCCTGAAACATAGGCCACAGGAGCAGAAATTTCCTTCCTCCAATCTGGGGGCTCTTTCTGCTGGAGGAATTCGTGCAGACCCAGAGGGGTGGAGGAAAGGCTTTGTATGACCTATGAGATTGGGTAAGCAGTGCCTTTGGAGGCCCTTTCTGCTACACCTTGGGGCTATCTTAGCCTTCCCTAAATGGCTGGAGGGTTCAGCTCAGTGAGTGTCTGGACGAAGACCTCTTCTGTCAGCAGCCCACGTGACAAGTGTGTCAACAGAACCCCGGATGTGTACTTTGGGGCAGAGAGAGGAGTAGATGTGATGAAGTACTTTTAGGGTCTCTAAGGAAACAAGAAGTTCAGTACTCAGAAGAAAATCTATTTGTTCTCAGAATTATCTGACCTGCCTTTGGGAAAAGTGAGAAATTAGACAACAGGAGAGGAGAAAGAGAAGCACCTAAAGAGACTTTTCTGGCTAGGTCAGATCAAACTGTTCAGAAGGCCCCCCATTCCCCATCATCAAGGTGGACAAAGGATCCCAGAAATCCCTCCTGAACTCTGACACTCAGGGCCTGACCGCATCCTTGACTTCGATTGCAAAGGGCCTAATCTCATTGTGTCCCTGCCCCTGCTTATGCCAGTCCTAAAATCAACCTGGCTCCCGGCTCACCTCATCTCCAAACTACTAAACCCTGTGAGACTCTGTCTTTTCCCTATTCTTTGACCTTCTCCCCCTTCCCAATTCTGAAACTTTTCCTCCATGCATATGAAGTTTATAATACATGGCTGGCAAAATCTTCTTGACCCTCAATCAATTCTCTGAGCAGTTCTTCCTTTCTTTCTTTGGAGATACCTAGCCTCTCCTGAATGCACTAACTTCCCCACAGCCTTCTCCAACAGGGCCCATTTTTCTCTCATAGTCCTGTTACTAACCCTAGAGATGAGACTGGTCTCTCTCTTGCTCCTTGTGGTCACTTTCAGAAGTATCTCCCCATTTCTCCGTAAACCTTGCTCCCCATTGAATCTCATGTCATCAGATTATAGAAGTCACTGCTGTCTTCTTCTGACCCCAAAGATCTCTTTTCCATTATATTGGATCATGATATTCTGATGTTCCCTCTCTCTTTCTCCTTCTCTCTCTCTCTCTCCCCCCCTTCTCACCTCTCCTGTCTTACTTGAACGATTTCAATATTTCAATACACACGCACACGAGCATTCCAACACCCAAACCTCCTAGTCTGTTTAACTTCTGTCTTTCAGTGATCTTTCCTCCTCTTGAAATACAGCTGCAATTATCTACAAAGGCAACTTCAGGTCTCAGTATCTTATATCCCACTCTGGCTGCCACTTTCTGTCTTATATTTCACATGCTTGCCTGATCACAGCCACCCTTTGACTGCATCAGAACCTTCAATCTGCTGTCCCTGCCACCTGTCACTCTTCCCTGCCCTTTTGATTCTCCCACTCCCATCCTGACCTAGTGTAAATTTTATGGTCATTCATTAGATAAACACTTCCCCTCTGCACACCAACTCTGCCTCTCCTTTTCTTTGTCCTGCCCGCCTGACATGACAACAGACTTAGTCACATCCACTCTGCCCACTCCACACCTCCACACCTGTGGTTGAACATGGCCAGAGGAAAGCACAGAGCCATGCTGCCTGCCATCACTTGAAGTGCACTGTCATGAAACTCTAGCCACCCCCTAATGCTGCTCAACTGTCATATTTCCCTGTACACACTCACCTTTGCTCCTAGATGACAGTTTCGTGCCATTGTCCCAAACCCTCATTTCCTTCCCACTCTTGTTCTCACATAATAACTGCAGGCACAAATGCCTCCGCTGTGCTTTGGACCCAATCCTTCCCATCTACTCAGGCAGTTCTTCCTTTTCTCCCCTATAACGAACTGTCACTCTTGAATGGATCATTTCCATCAGCACACAAGCATGCCCTTATTTCTCACATCTTAAAAACAACAAAGCTGGGGCTCGGGGTTTAGCTCAGTGGCATAAGTGCCTGCCTGGCAAGTGCAAGGTCCTGAGTTCGATTCCCAGTACCAAAATAAAATAAAATAAAGGCTGTTAGTGACTGTACTTTCCTTGACAGCCACTGACCTTCTTGTTTGCTCCCTCTTTACGGCAGGTTCTCAGTGGCATCATTAATGCTTGCTATGTACAACTCCTCTCCTCCAGTTCTCTCTTAAACCCCAAATCAGATATACATCCCTATCACTCCACAGAAATTTTTCTTATCAAAGTTATCAAGACTTTCATGCTGCTAAATTCCAAGGCCAATTTGAACTTTTCATCTTATTGATGAAGAACATCTGATATAACTGACCACTGCCTCTTTGGTAGTTTCTCCACTGACCTTCACCCCAGGACATCTTACTCCCTTGGTTTCTCTCCTGCCTCACAGCTCCAAGACTTGTTTTTTCCTGGTTTCTATCCTTTACCCTGACTCTTAAATGTTAAGTCCATAGGGTTTAGACCTCAGTTCTCTATTGTTCCTTATCCACCATCTACCTCTTTTGATGATCTCATTCAAATGCATGATTTTAAGAGCGGCTCCGACCACAGGACAACTAATCTGCCTCCCGGGGGACTGTGTGACTAGCGCAGTCTCCCGGAAGAGAACGAGAATGAGCCCCTCAAGGACCCACCCCACTGGGCCTGAGCGGCACTGGTGCGTGGGCTTAGAATCAAGGACCACCCCACACTACACACACACACACACCCCACCCCCACCCCACCCCTATAAGCAAACTGCTGGTTCAGAGGTCTGGCTAAATTAATAGCAACTAAGGAACATTAAGCAACTAAATGCTAGTATTGTTTCGTTGATTTTGCAGGCCTCAGGTCAGCAACCTGAGCATCTCTTTGGAAGATGACAGTAGGCAATGTAGCAAATATGGGGGATTCTCTTCTGTCTTGTCTTTGAGGCCCAATATGGTTCTCACTGTTTTGCTTTACTCTGATCATTATTATTATTATTATTTGCTTTATTTTATATTCTGTTTTTATTGGTTTTATTCTGTTTTGTTTTTGGTTAAATTCTACTATACCTGTTGGAATGGTGAGCTATTCTGAAGATAACAAGATACACTACAGTAGCTATAGTTTTCATAGTGTCTTTCTTCGAAGTTCTGTAGCAGTTCTGCTGCTTTGTTTTGACTGACTTTGTTCTGTTATGTTCTGTTGGATTTTACTATCTTTAAAATAAAAATTAAGAAAAACAAATGCATGATTTTAGATACCATCAATATCCCAGTGTGCCTACATTTGTATCTCAAGCTGTAGACTTCTCTGAATTTTAGGTATATATATATATATATATTCTGTATCTCTGAACTCAGGATGTCTAAAAATGAATTCTTGAGTTACTCCCCCAAACCTGACCTACCAACAACCTTTCCAAGTGATGTCAGCTCTGTCCTTTCAGTTGTTCAGACCAAAACACTCCGAGTCATTCTTGACTTCTGTTGTTGTCTTATGCACATATCCAATCTGGCAGGAATTAATACTACCTTCAAAATACACCCAGAAGCCATCCCCTTCTTACCTTCCTCACTGCCACCATCTGATCAAAGCCACCATCTAGTCAAAGCCACTATCTACTCTTGCCCCCAACACAGTAGCCACGACGATGTTTTTCTAAAGTGCATCTTAGATCATATCATTCCTTCGGTTAGAACCCTTCTGGAGCCCAGACCTTCCTTTCCCACAGGGATTGCAGCCTCAAGGCTAGCTGCCAGCATAGCCTTTCTCCAAAGATGTCAATATGACATAAGGAGCCTTTGCACTCAGCATAAATCAAGTTTGGTGAGGAATGGAGTGGGAAGTTCCATGACTGCCAAAGCAGCAATGCTGTGTTAAGCTTCGAGCCCACAGCATAGTTCTGGGGTAGGACAAGTCCCACGTTCCTCTAGCCTGCCTGCTGCTGAGGCGCATCCTTGGTGAGGCTGATTGGAACAGAAGTCCAACAGACTGGAGCCAAGCACCTCTACCTGGCAAAAGGACATGTTCCAGAGGCTCCATCACAGACATTGGCTTCCTCACACTCCCAAATCTCAGCCCATTCCCCCATGCCTTCCCTCCATCCCTCTATCCGACACATGCACTCTGAGTGTTTTTGTGTGTGTTTTTCTAGTTTGGCTTGGTTTAGTTGGTTTGGTCTTTGGTTTTTTGAGACAGGGTCTCACCATGTATTCCAGGCTGGCCTTGAACCCCATATTGTAGCCCAGACTGGCTTTGAACTCACAACAGTCCTCCTGTTTTGGCCTCTGAAATGCTGGCATTACAGGTGTGTACCACCATGCCAAGCTCACACACTGGTTCTTGATGTATTTCCCCTCCCCTTTATATTGCAAACACAAAGAATTCTGGCCCGCCTCTGGCTTCTTTCAAGTCTCCCTCTTTCTAAATATTAGCCTGGTCAGCACAGAAGTGGACAATCCAGCCTGGAGTCTTTCTTAGGTATAGTAAAGTGGAGAAATTATTTGACTCTATGACTCTCCTTCCTATCCTTTTTTTAGCTCCCAGAAGGAAGTTTTGATATCTACATCCATTAGTATTTTCTTCCTCAGGGAAAAGGGAGTGACATGGGGAGATGGGAATGAGAAGAATCAGAACAAGTCTGGGAAAGGAAGGAAGCAGAGGCTATTTTGATCTGTTATTTGTGCTCATTGCAAATGCCTGTATTGGACAGTGACCAGGGAATCATGAATTCTGGGGGCATTCTCTTGTTATCCCAATGCCTAATCCAAAAAGGAAACTAACCACAGCGAACAAGGGGGTAAAGCACAAAGTCAAAACAGAGATGACTCTCGAGGCCTCTAGACTTGGCTTAAAGAATCCAAACAGAGGCAGGAGCTGAGGGGAGGGAGAATTACATTTGGGAAGATTTTTTTTTGTCTTATTACACAAGTCGTCAGAAAATGGTAATGAAGGCAAAATGGTAAATCGAAACAGATAACTCATGTATGGGGCACACGGACAGAGGGCCAAATAGATGTTTGACCTTATTTCTATAGATATTTCCCATTATATTGTAAGTGTTTCATCAAGAAAAAAAGTTGAATCAAATTCCAGCTGGGTGTGGGCTTCCATTTTTTGGTGGTGCTAATTTAAAACCAGAACTTCAGTGTCATATGTGTTTTTCTTTCTTCTCCATGCTGAGAAGGGGAAACTGGAATTTTCCAAGAACACTTTTTGATCATGGAACATGTCCTGATTTTTGTGTTGAAAAACAACACATTGGGAATATAAAGTTGTGGAAAATGAAAGATGGGGAGGAGTGGACTACACTGGAGCAGAGAATGCAGAATAAAATATCGACTGAGTGTGGTATCTTCTGTTGGACTATGCAAGCTACAGAGAGGACCAAGTTCCTGGATCATGTATGAGTTTGAATGAGCATCAAGCAGAATTTTAACTGCAAGACACAGGAATCAACTTGAACCAGCTAGAGAAAAAGGAGAATTTTTTTCATCTGTCCCAAATCAAACCCGAGCATGAGATTCCCGACTCCCATCCAAGGATTACATTACAGGTGTGCAGAATTGAACCCAGGCAGAGCTTAACGCACTCTGGGAAAGTGGCACTCTGCCACTGAACTATGCGCCCAGCACAAGGGAGAATGTTTTTAAGGACACAAAGATGGTTCACAAAAGGCTGGATCCATGCACTGAAAAATCTGACCAAAAAAATTTAATATCTGATCTCAACTTCTCTGTGTGCCTGTTTCATATCCTGTCCTTTTCCTCTCCTCTATGTCATCCTCTCTCCTCTCCACTGTGTCCTATTTTCTCATCTAGTCCTTTCTCTCTTCTCTCCTTCAGTCTCCCTTCTTCTCCCCAATGCTCAGTTTTTGCAAAGAAACATGGCTTCCCTACAGCTCTTGAATTTATATATCCCACTAAATGTACACATTACAGTGTTAACCATATAAGGAACTAATTCTGTATCTCTCTTTCCAAGTTTCAGATTTCGAGCAAGAAGAATCTTGTGTTCCAAGCTGGAGACCCACTCAATTATGCCCAGAAAGGTTTGTTTTATAATATAGACATGACTATGGGAGACTCGCCCTGTGAATTTGTGGAGGAGGGAACACTTACAAGGGCAGGATGTCTGCTATGAAGTGATATTGTGACTTTATGTTGAAAGTATGCTTCTGGAATAATTGAGCAGAGCAGATTACTGATGAGTGAATAGATGACTAGGAAATTTAAAGCAACTTTATTAAAGAGTTTGTATTCTTGCCCCTTTCCCAAATGCCTTTTGTTCCTAAATCCTCAAAGAATCTGCAGGTAAAGGAAGTAGGATTCTATAGTGATTGAGAGATGTACTCTGAGATTAAACTGCCTGTACAGTCACACATCCCTTAATGGTTTCTGAGAAATGTGTTAGGCAGTTTCATCACTAGATAAGCATCATAGAATGTACTTACACAAACCTAGACGGTACAGATCAATCACTCCATAAGGCTTCTTTGTGATTGTGTGTGTATGTGTATGTGTGTGTGGTGGGTGTTTTGTGGTGTGTTAGGTTGTTTGTTGTTGTTTTGTTGTTTTGGTATGTGTGTATATGTGGGATTGAACCAAAGTCTTTTGCACTGAGGTATATTCCCAGCCTTTTATGTATTTATTTTTTAATTATGATTCAGTGTCTTGCTAAATCACCGAGTTGCCCAGGTTGGGCTTGAACCTGTGATCTTCCTGCCTCAGTCTCCCAGAGTGCTGGGATTACAGGCATGCATCATCACGCCTGGCTTTTTTTTTTTTTTTTTCCCAGCACCGGGGATTGAACTCACAACCTCGCACCTGCCAGAGCAGGCGCTTAAGCCACTGAGCCAAACTCCCAGTCCTGTTTTTTTTTTTTTTTTTTTTTTGAGGCAGGGTCGCACTGTGTAGCTCAGGTCAGCCTTGCGCTCGCGTTGTAGCCTAAGCCGGCCTCGAACTCACAGTGCTCTGCCTACCTCAGCCTCCCGAGTGCTGGGATTAAACGCGTGCGCCACCACGCCCAGCTCATCACGCCTGGCTTTAACATGACTTCTTTGTGCTATCAAGAGGCACAGTAAACACCATATGTATGAGACTACTGCCAAGAAAATACAGCATACTATTTCCTGGAAATATTTTTTAATAAATAGTAGTATACTCTAAAATAGCCATTAAAATAGTAGAGTAAGCACATAAACCAGTATTCAGCATTGTATACAATGGTACGTCTTATGCTTTTATACTTCTGACAGCACAACAGGTTTGTTTGTGTGGGCATCACCACAAACATATGAGACTCGCATTGTGCTATGATGGGATGTAGGCTGCAACACCACTAAGAGATAGGGATTTTTCAGCTCTAATGTAATCTGAGGCCACTATCACACACATGACCTGTCACTATCTAAAGTGTGGCTGTAGAGTCCATGACTGTATTTTAAATCATGAATTTGAGAACTTGGACATATTAGCTAACCTACATGAGAGTCAGGTTCCTCGCCTGTACTATCAGTAATATGAGGATTAAATAAGATAATATGTATACTTTATTTACACAGTGAACCCAGAAAGTTAGCAACATAATTTTGTAATGAAAAGTAACTCGTGGTTTTGAAATTTAGCAGTTCTAAAATCTTTACTGGGCCCAAAAAAAAGATAAGCGGGCATAAGGGCAAGTGGTCAGCTTTGTTTCCTGGCTGTCCCCCTGAATGTGGTCGCTGAAATAGGAAGTTTCAGCAGAAAAACAGGCCATGAAAATCTTGTGGCGCCATCGGGACTTTAGGGCTCATGGGTCATTTTTGTTCCTAGGGATTTAATATCTACCTATCTTTTAAATGGCCATGATTTGGAGGACAGAAGACAAGAAGAGGAATTGCTTTCAGCTGTCCCTTGTCTTTAAATAACCAGGGATACAAAACTTTTTAAACACAAGGAGACCATGTGTAAAACATTAGTTAAATTCAGATATAAATCTCGTCTTTGACCAGTCCAGAGCTAATCAATATGCTTTTCTGTTCTCTTTGAACTTCAAGTTTTCTGGCAACAGCAAAAATCTCGAACCCCATCCAAAACCATAGCCCAGACAGCCCAACTTCGATACTCCCCTCCCTCCTGTCACATATTGTTGACAGAACTACTCACATTACCACATTCATTCCAGTGGTGATTTAAATTCCTCTGAAAAAAAGGGGGGGCTTGAACGACAGAAAATTGCTCTTGTAATCACTTAATAAGGACTCCTGGACAGGAACGCAGAGCTATGAATATGGATTGAATTTTAACCTTTATAGATGACTTTTTCTCAATTATTTTCATTGAAAACCATGGTGACCTAATTTAAATAGCAAAGTAAACTGTAAACGGAGGAGGAAAATTACCCATAATAAGAATTTCGAAGGAAATATAGATTGGCCTGTTTTAAGCTCAAAGGCACTATGTCACATTACAAATTCACGTACATGTGAAATGTATTTGTTTAAGTGGGTCAGTTTTAGAGTAAAATTAAGTTACTCTGTTCATTTCTAAAAAAATCAAGTATTTGATTTGGAAAAAATCATGTGGTTTGATTCACACAGCAAAGGATGAAGTAAGTAATGGGTGAGAAAGATGCACCCAGTCACAGCAGCCAGAGTCCCTGGGAAAATTCATGCCTCAACACTGCCCTGCAAGCCATTCCAGCAGATTCTACTGTAACCCTAAATCATTAGAGCAACTGCTGCTGCTCCCAGGCCTCTCTCTGCTTCAAAAAGAGGAAGATTCAGAACATACAGTCAAATCCCCTATCTAGTCAAATCCCCTATCTAGTCAAATCCCCTATCTAAGTACTGAAAGCATCATCTAAGAAGTATCCTGCTGAACTTTGGAGTTTCATACCTCAACATCACAGAGCTTTTGAAAATAAAGTGATCACTGGCAAGAGATAATTAGATACAACAGTAAAAGGTAGCTTAATAGGGTTAACTGAACACAACTCACAAAACCATTCTATTATAAATTTTTTCTAGAAAAAGCTAAGAGCAATCCAGCCAACAATATTTCTTAAACATTCTGCTCTATGCCCAGCAAGTGAACCCTTCCTCATTCCACATATATGTGTAAACATTTATATAAAGTAGGAGATCAAAACTTGGAGAGGGTAACTCAAGGTAATTCTAGCACAGTGTTCCTATTTTTTACTTGAATGGCATTTCTATGAGAATCACAGTCGTGTCACAGTGTCCCTGATATTAAAGGACATTGAAAAGTCATTTGCCTTGGGACTGCACTAGAGGCATGGGCATCAATAGGGAGAAGCTGGTAAAAATGCAAAATATGAAGTCTGCCTCACTCTTACTGACTCATAATGTGCATTTTGACAGAATCACCAGGTAATTCACATGCACGCTGAAGGTTAAAATATTCAGATATGCCACACTAAATCACTCCCCTGCCTCTGAGCAACACTGAACACAATGGTTAGACCAGCCTCATTCAGTCAATGTAGATCTTTTACGAAGTGTTCTGTCTGAGTCACAGAGAGGAAAGGGAAAACACACTTATTTAAGGAAGTCTTGTACAACATAACAAAGCTAACAACTCTTTCAATGCATTCAAATACCTATTCTTGGAAGCGCTACTGATAGGTCAAAGGAGAGAGAAGCAGAAAATGCAATGGGTTCAAATAACAAAGGAATAAAGTAAAAGTAGTATAGCAGCTGAGTCTATGAGCGATAGGAGGAGTAATTTCACCAAATTATCAGATCCAAAATTGTCTCTGCACTGTGGTTAATTTATTGCTCTGGAAGCTTAAAGGCTTGAGTCTCTTGCTGTATTTCATTTCAGATTAGTAATTTTTATCAACTACTTCTTTGTGGCTTAAACTGAATGTCCTGGAATTACTAAAATGAAATTGTTAGATGATTTGTATGCTCATTCTGTAACTCCTGTAAATTTCAAGTTTGTAACAGGACTGGAATCTGAGCAATAGAAAACTCTCTGTGGGTTAATGACTGCTCAACCTGTAAGCCAAAAGCTGAAGATTTACAGTAATTATATTTGTGTGACCCAGGGGTGCTCAAACTTAGCTTTACATTAGAATAACCTGGTTAATATTTCTAAATATTGCTTCTTTGAGGTATAACTGACATAGAATATGCCATATATATTTGTTTCATTGCACAATTGAGTGAGTTTTGATGTATATATCCACAAAACCATTACCACAATCCAGCTAACCACCTCTAAAATGTCTTCATACCCTTTTGTGATCTATTCCCCATCCTGAAATCACTGACCTGTTTTCTATGCTATAGTTTGGTTTGTATTTTCTAGAATTTTATGTAAATGGAAACTTAAGATGTATACTCTTTTTGGATGGAAAGTGTCTGGCTTCTTTCACTAGGTGTAATTGCTCTGAGATTTGTCCATTGTACATATGCTAATAGTTTGTCCTTTTTATCTCAGAGCAGTATTCCAAAATATGAGTGAACTACAGTTTGTCTAACCACCCACAATAGTAGAGCATCTTGGTGATATCTTTTTTAGGGTAATTACAAATAAGTTTTTATTTCTCAAGGTAAAAACCCAGAAGTGGACATAATAAGTGTATTTTTTTAGTAAGTGTATTTTTAACTCTTAAAAAACTATCAAACTAGGGGAATGGAGATGGGAGAAGTGGGAAGGAAAAAAAAAAAGGAAAGAAATTTTGGCCCAAACATGGTGGCACATGCCTGTGATTCCAGATGCAGGAGGCTGAGGCAGGGGGATCACGGTGAGTTCGAGGCCAGACTGGGCTACATAGTGAGTTCAAGGCCAGCCTCCTAAACTACATGATGAGACTGTCTCAAAAAAAAAAAAAAAGAAAGAAATTTTAAACTAAATTGATATAAAAATGTAATTTATCAAAGTGCATTGACATACAAGAAAGAGTTTAAGCCGGGCGTGGTGGCGCACGCCTTTAATCCCAGCACTCGGGAGGCTGAGGTAGGCGGAGCATTGTGAGTTCGAGGCCGGCTTGGGCTACAACGCGAGCGCAATGCCGGCCTGAGCTACACAGTGCGACCCTGCCTCAAAAAAACCAGGTCCGGGAGTTTGGCTCAGTGCCTTAAGTGCCTACCCTGGCAGGCGCGAGGTTATGAGTTCGATCCCCGGTGCCGCAAAAAAAAAAAAAAAGAAAGAAAGAGTTTAAAGGAAAATTTCTAGCATTGCAACACACAGAAAAGTGAAATCTTAGTTCAACAACTGATTTAATAAATAAATTCATTAATAGCAATGATAGGCAAATAATAGTCAATGCAGAAAAACCTCAAGTAATAATTATGCTCTACTTTGAAAGAATAGTGCTCTAATTGCTCAGTCCTTACATGTGGCCATCACATAATAACTTTTTCCAAAGAGTATTGTATGGGATGGGGATTAACAAAAGTAACTTTGCAAAGAAACTTCACAAACAATTCCCCAGTCAGGTGATCAAGATTAAAATCAATAGTGAGAAGTTTGGCCAGGCATGGTGGTACACACCTGTAATCCCAGCACTCGGGAGGCTGAGGCAAGAGAATCACCACAAGTTCAAGGCCAGCCTGGACTATAAAGTGAGTTTAAGCTAGCCTAGACTACACAGCGAGACCCTACCTCAAAAACTAAAAAAGTAAAAAAATAGTGAGAAGTCACATTAGCAGTGTGTGCCTTGACATGATGATGAAGGGAAGGATACTTTAGTTCTAATGATTCACCTACTAATCCAGAGCATCATTCCAGTTATAATAAATATATTTTTAAAACCTCAATCAGATGACAGTTTAAAAAGTATCTGACCAAAACTCCTGAAAATTATCAAAGTCTTCAAAGAAAAAGCAGTTTTGGAAACCCTCAGAGGCAAAAGAAGCCCTAGAAAAGCATACAATTGTCATGTTGCCTTAGAATCCTGGAAAGAAAAAGGCACAAGGTTAAAGTAAAGAGAATGTGAAAGAAGTATAGACTCTAATAATAATGTCAATACTAGCCCATCGTTATAACGAATGTGCCACAAATGTGTCTGATGCTAGTACCAATGACACTGGCAAAGAGGAATATGGTAATTATTTCTTTTCTATAAATTTAAATCTAGTCTATAGCAAGCAGTTTATTATTAAAGAATTATATTAAATATTGCAATTGTAAGCCGGGCATGGTAGCGCACGCCTTTAATCCCAGCACTCGGGAGACTGAGGTAGGCGGAGCGTTGTGAGTTCGAGGCCGGCTTGGGCTACAACACGAGCACGAGGCCGGCCTGAGCTACATAGTGCGACCCTGCCTCAAAAAACCAGGGCTGGGAGTTTGGCTCAGTGCCTTAAGCACCTGCCCTGGCAGGCGCGAGGTTGTGAGTTCAATCCCCGGTGCCGCAAAAAAAAAAAGATAAATAAATAACAAATAAATAAATTATGTTGTCTGAGGATAAAAACAGTTTTCTTGTCCAATTGATTATTTTATGTTTTTTCTTGTCTTATTTCACTGACTAGAATCAGTGTAATGTTGAACAAAAACAGTAACAGGGGACACCTTGCTTTGTTTATGGTCCAAGAGGAAGAGTGAGTTTAGTTTTAGGTTTTCATAGATGCCTTCTCTCATGCTGAAGAAAATTGGCAACAGTTGGCTTTATTTCAAAATCAGGCCAGGCGTGGTGGCGCACGCCTTTAATCCCAGCACTCAGGAGGCTGAGGTAGGAGGGGCGTTGTGAGTTCGAGGCCGGCTTGGGTTACAACGTGAGCACAAGGCCGGCCTGAGCTACACAGTGCGACCCTGCCTCAAAAAACCAGGGCCGGGAGTTTGGCTCAGTGGCTTATGTGCCTGTCAGGCAGGCAAGAGGTTGTGAGTTCAATCCCCGGTGCCGCAAAAAAAAAAAAAAAAAAAAAAAAATCAGAAATTATAAATAAATAAAATCAGATGTGGTTCTTGTGTTCTGTGAATCCTTTTCTGCGTCGAGTGACGTATCCATGTAAATTCAAGTCTACTCATACGGTGAATACAATGACTGACTTTCAAATATCAAACTGGCCTTGCATTCCCAGGATAAGCTAGTGATGTTATCTTGTTTACATATCGTTTGGTCCCATTTCCTAAACTTTTCTAAACAGTTTTTGTACTTATACTCATGAGGAATATTGGTCTGTAGTTTTCTTGTTATGTCTGTCTGAATTTAGTGTCAGATTAATGCTGATCTCATAGAATAAATTGAGATATTTTTCCTCCTTTTCCATTTACTTGAAATGTATGTGTATAAAAATCACTGTTTTTTGTTCCCTATTTTACAGAATTCACAATTTAGAGCTGGAGTTGTCTTTATAGGAGGTTATTTCTTGTTTGTTATTTTTTTCATAGTACTAGGGATTGAACTCAGGACTGCATTCATATTAGGAAACCATTATACTTCTAAGTTATATCCTCAGCCCTTTAAAAAATTTTTTAGAGACAAGGGCTGCTGAAATTGCTTGCAGTGGCCTCAAACTTGCAATTCTTCTGCCTCAGCCTCCCAGATAGTGCTACCATACCTAGCTCTTTATGGAAAGATTTTTAACCACTAAAACAATGTCTTTAATTAATGTAAAACTATTCAAATTATCTATTTCACCTTCAATAAACTTTTGCAATTCATGTCTACAAAAGTCAAATTTTCCATTTCCTCTAAGTTGATAAAGTTACTGGAATAAAGTTGTTCTTGATAGCCCCTGTAGTAACACTTGAAATGTCAGTAGAATCTGTAGTAATGTCTCTTCTCTCATTCTTTTTTTTTTTTTTTTTCTGTCTTTTTGAGACAGGGTCTCGCTGTGCAGTTCAGGCTCACAGCAATCATCCTGCCTCAGAGTGCTGAGATTACAGGCATGTGCCACCACACCCAGCTTTCCTCTCTCCTTGGTTTTGGTGAATTTTGTCCTCTCATTTGCCTTATCAGTCTGACTAGGGGGTCTATCAATGTTACTGATTATCTCAAAAAAGTAGATTTTATTTTCATTGACTTGTCTCTATTGTTTCTCTATTTTATATTTTATTTCTTCTCTCATTTTTATTATTTACGTTTTTCTTAGTTTGGGTTCAACTGGCTTTTTCCAGTTGCTAAATGTGGAATTTAAAACCATTGATTCAAGCCCTTTCTTATTTTCTAGTACGAGTGTTTAGAGCTCTAAATTTCCCAGTAAATATATTTTAGACAAATCTCACAAATTTTAATATGAGAAGTTTTCACCTAGTTCCAAAATTTTCCAAATTTCCCTTTTGATTCTTCTTTGACTCATGGGTTATTTAAAAGTATATAATTTTCCCCAAATAATTGAATATTTCAAAGCTATCTTTCTGTTACAATATCTAATTTAATTCCACTGTAGCCAGAAAACACACTTTGTCTAATTTGAATCTTTTAAAACTTCTTGAGCCTTATTTTGTAGTCTTGAAAGTGGTCCATCTTGGAAATTTTTCTGCATGCACTTGGAAAGAATATGTACCTTGAAGTGTGGAATGTTTTTAAAATGTCAATTAAGCCAAATTGGCCGATAGTATTATTCCAGGCTTCTATATCCTACTGATTTGCTGTCTACATACTTGAGCAATTATTGAGAGGAGTGTTGAAATCTCCAACCATGACTGTGGGTCTATTTCTCCTTTATGCTTATTAATATCCCCTTGCCAAGACCACATACCATACCAATTAATTCAGCCTCTCTGGAGACATAATCTTGGCATCTGCATTCTCTTTCATTAGTTCACCTGAGTGATTTCAATATATAGTCAGGTCTATGAACCACTGCCTGATATAGTCCATGTTAAGAATTCAACAAATTCAAGAAATGAATAGGAAAATCTACTAGATGCCAGAAATCATGCTAATTACTTCAAATACAGAATTTTATCTAATCTTCATATCTGCCTTTGAGGTATGCATTATTTGCTCTTGTTTTATTGAAAATAAAGTGAATGATGAGCAATTGTCCAAGACCAGACACCTGATCGGAATCCAGCTGGGATTAAAATTCGGGTTTCTTTCCTCAAAGTTTATCACAGTTATTTATATTTTGCTCTGTGAAGTGTGTTTATTGACTTGAAGTCTATCTATACGTTGACCCTGACCCCCAGTACACTGCATGGGTTGGGAGCAGAATCCATATCTAATCCGCACATTGTATTTTTCATTGGACCCACAGTGTCCTCAACCTGGAGATGATTCTAGGATCTTCCTTTTTCTGCTGAGAAGATCTAAGTATCTGGGTTCAGTTGACCACATAGTAGTCATTAATCCACCTTTTCATGGTCCATTCACCATCTAAAGTTTACATCAGGCTGTGATTAACCTTGACACATAGGCTCTTCCCCAAAGAAAACCTCAGGCTATAGACTCCCGGTCTGCTTCACTCCACTAACACAGCACTGGCAGCCAGGAGCCAGGTTTTGCACTAAGCCACTCTACAAGTCTGGGGCAAGATTATAAAGGTAGAACGGCTTGGGGTATATATATCGCCTCTGTGTAAAAACTGGTTTGCTTTGTGCAGTTCCAAGTGCTGGTACACTATGATTAATTAACTTGGCCAAGAATTAATTTTTTAAAATTAGGAATGATTTGAATCATTCCTCCAGGTGAGTTGGTTAGCTGCCTCCAGGGAAAAGATAGATTAAAAAAAGGATCACCAATAGCTTAGAGACGGTATATTCCCAGAGGTGTAGAGAAAGACTAATGACATGCCTCATGGGCATTCTCTCTCATTTTCTCTCTAGTTCTTGTTCTCTCTCTCTCTCTCTCTCCCCCCCTCCCTCTCTCATTCACAGGTATCCTAGCTTCAATATACACTAATGAATTTATGTGAGTTTTTTTCTTTTCAGAAATATTCAGCAATGCAAGTCCTTCTCCCTCTAAACAACTAACTTCTTTGACCTATTTTCTTTACCTGTTTTCTTCAAATCCCTTTACCTGACTCCTCGCATTATGGACAAGTCACATTTTAATGTCAAACCTTTACACAAGTTGTCAGTGTTACTTTTCCTATATTCTTAATATTTTCTCAGTTACTGCCCAAAGGAAAAAACAACCACAAGTTTGGGTTTGGGTGTTCTTTTCTTGAGGAATTATTTATTTTCAAAACAGGTCTACCAAAAACCAAAAGTTTTGGGATTTTGTTCTTCATTTTATTTTGGTTTTTGGTATCAGGGGTGGAACCCAGGACCCTTGCACTGAGCTACATCCCCAGCTTCTCCCCCTACCCACCCACCTTTGGAGGCAGCGTCTAGATTAAGTCACTAAATTGCTTTAGACTGGGCAATCCTCCTGCCTCCTGCCTCTGGCTCCCAGAATGCTGAGATTACAGGTATCTGCCACCGTATTCAGCTACTGGATAGATTTTAAAAGAAAAATATGAGTCATATTTCTGCCACTTACCACAATCACTTTCTCTTCCCCTAAGTTTGTCTTCAGTACAGGTAGAAATATTTTTACATAAAGTTCATGTAATTTACATGTTTTACTTTTTGGTTATCATCATATATAAAACTTCTTTCTTTATTCCTGCAAAATCTTTTTCTTTACTTTCCCTGAATTCAAGGCCAGCCTGGGCTACACAGTGCATTCAAGGCCAGTGTGAACTACTTAGTGAAACCCTGTTTCCAAAAGAAAGAAAGAGACTAGTTGAAGGCTAGCTGGGCATGGTGGCACATACATGTAATCGTAGCATTCCCGGAGGCTAAGGCAAGAGGGTCACAAGTTCAAGCCCAGCCTAAACAACTTAGTGATTTAGTAAGACTCTGTCTCAAAACAAAAAAACTTTAAGGTGCAGTCTCTGCACCTATTCTGTAGATGTAGCTCAGTGCCTGGGCCTTGGGTTCAATCCCCAATACCACTAACTAACTAATTACCTATCTAAAAAATAAATAAAAGAAAGACAAAAGAAAGAAGAGAAAAAAAACCAAATGATTTTAAAAAAAGAGAGAGAGAACAAATGAATTGAGGGCTTCCAATGTGTGTGGCAGAGGCAGGGCTGTGGACAGGGGGTTCAGGGCAGATATGAAGGGGACGCCAGTATCACAGTTGTCTCCTATAAACTGGTCTCTGGGAGCTGGGTCAAAGCAGCCGAGTTGAAAGCCAAACACAGACAGCAGCTGTTGACAATGTAGTCTCTGGACACAGTGGATAGGAGCTGGGTGTGGTCAGCCAGAAGCTGATTTCACCCCACCCTTCAGACCCAGTAACTGGGACTAAGAAGAGAGAACTTCCCATGTTGCATTCCAGTCCTCTCTGGGCTCAGTGACAATGCTAGAGACTAACTGCTAGCTGTCTGCCGGCATTAGCATACCTCCTTCAGTGATGCCCCCATCTACAAGGCATGCAGGCTTCTTTTTTATGGCAGGGGGTACCGGGGATCGAACTCATGACCTTGTGCTTGTAAGACAGGTGCTTGTACTGCGAAGCTAAATCCCCAGCCCTAGATATGCAGGCTTCTGCGAATGGTACATCCAGAGAGCCAGGGTACAGGACTGACCTTTTCCACCACCTCATCCAGGCAGAGGTCATTGACCTCTTCCACCACTACAACCCTGTGTGTGAGGTCCGAGCCAATCCCACTACCATCCTCGAGGGACTGAGTGAAACTGCGGTGTGTGTGGGTCTTTCCTGCATTGCACAAGCGAGTGCTGAACTGCACAGGCAACACTGTCCCCTTCCACAGCTTCCCAGAACCTTTGTTAAGAGCCCCATGGCTGCACCACTGAGCAGGGAATCTTCATCATTCATTTCAACATCACTTTTCTTGGAAACCTGACTGCTCCATTCTCCAAAAATAATCCATCAAACTTTCTCTTTGTTGAAGTCATCCTGCAAAAACTCCCATCACCAAGTTCCCCACATTAGGTTCCCTGCTTCATTATGTAACAACAGAATCAAGAGGGGGAGAGTGAATCAGATAATGACATCTTTTCTTCCTTCCTTCCTTCCTTCCTTCCTTCCTTCCTTTCTTTCTTTCTTTCTCTCTCTTTTAACTTTTTACCACGAAAAACTTCAAAGACGCACAAGGCAAGAAATAATGGAATAATGAACCCTCATGAACCCGCTACGGGGCTTGGACAGTCTCCACCTGTGCTAATCTTGTTTCATCAATTGCCCCACCCCCACAACTATTCACTTTAACTGGAATTTTTCAAAAGCAAATCCCAGGCATAGCATCGTTTCTCTCATAAATACTTCAACATGCATCTGTAGCTAATAAGGACCTGCTTTTCCAATGCAACCTCTGTAGGCTTTGTAGTATTCATTTAATGCCAGTGGTATCTATTTAGCATTTAGTATTAGTGCAATAAACAGTGTAAAACTCTTTATATCTCTCATTCTATGAAATCTGCATCAGCAGAGAAACACTTCGGAAATTCACAAACTCCCCAGGAGGAAGAATGCAATGTCCTGGCCCTGAGTACTTTGCTATTTGCTTTTTACTCCCAGGGAGAAGCACTCAGGCACAGGAGCTTTCAGAGCTTGGATTGAGCAGTGTGTTAGAGCTTGACTTTATTCCATCTCCCCTGGATAGTCAGGTTATTAAAAGTAAAAAAAAAAATCATCTCTTCCTCAGCTGAAAACTGTTTTTTCAAGGACTACCTTACACTTATCACTTCAAGTTCTATTGTCAAAACATAGACTCCTGGGATTCGTGTACAGATAATACCTTAAAAACAGACACCATTCAACTGAACTTTGGGAAATCCAGTTTGCATGTCTACTGGTCAGACTTGTATGCATATGTAACAGAGGGAAACTATTGCTTCACACAGAAGCAACCTGTCTTTCTGATTGCTGTGTGTTCTTCCTTTGCAGTCTCTGCACCTAATCTGTATATCTGTTTTCCAGAGAACAACAAAGTAGCCACATCCAGCTGACTTAATGCAGTAAAAGTGGGGATTTCAGGATTATGGCTTGGAGACTTTGGGTCAAAGATAGGCTAATAAACCCATCTCAAGTCACGAAGATCCCACACAGGTTTTGGGGTGCTACCTGTGGCCCTGACCCAGGTCAGCTCCCGTAGACAGTCAGTCACAACGTATAGTTGATTCGCCCTTTAAAAACTCATGTGCTTTCTTGTTACTGCCCTCCTCCAGGTTCTCATGGCTTATGCAAGAGTGTGCCAGGGATTAGGTCACAGTACACAAAGGAGCTGCCAAGAGCTGCAGTTGTGGGTGAGGGCTGTGCTTAACGAGAGTCACGGATGCTAATAACCAGCCAGCACGGCACCTAGCGCTCACGAAAACAGGGGCGGTTGGCACCTGCTTTGATAGATGCTCCTTCCACCTGGAACTTTTAAATGTCTTCATGACTTAACCCCCTCTGCCTGTATGGCCCCTTTCAGGTCTCTATACAAGTATCTCAAGGGGAGGGGACCAGACTATCCTATCACTCTCAAACCCTTTATTCTGCCTAGTTTGTTCCTAGCCCCTTATGACAGCCTGCTACATATGTTTGACCTGACACATATGCCTTTGGTCACCATTGCATCCTACCCTGCACTTTGAACAGTGTCAGACACGTGGCAAGGATTCAGCACATGTGTGCAGAATGGGGAACTTCTCAAGAACAAGATCTCAACCTTTTCATCTGCCACACAGTGCTGAGCAGAGTGGGCAGGAGTCACTGAATGCTCCTTTGCAGGGTAGGGGACTCCTGGGAAAAACCACAGTGGAGACACAGGTGCAATTTTCAGGGCTGCTGCTCATCTGTGCTAAAAGGAATGTCTCTTTTTTTAAATGTCTGTCCTTTATGAATGCTGCAGTTGGTATATTCCAGCTCCTGGGTTTCTGATTTGTTCCTGGACTTTGTTTCAGTCTTGCAGGATCTGCGTGAAGGTTCTCAACAGCCTGACGCTAACAAATTTTCAAGCACGTACACTTTAAGAACAATATATCCCTCTCAGAGTTCCACCACTGAAAGGTGTTCCTTCAACAACAGAAAGATTTATTAGTTTCTTCTCCCACAGAAAAACCACAGAAATATTTCCTTCTCAACTGCACCAGCAAGTTCCAAGTTTCATTAAAGAACCTGCCAGATGCTTCCTCCTAGCCTGTGTGGGAAGAAATTAAGATAAAGAGCATTTGAAATTCTACCTCTGCACACCTGCCTCGTACCTTATTCCCTTCTGGCAGATCTTCTTCCTCCTTCTCCAAGGTCAGAGCTGTATGACCTGCCTCTCCAAGCAGCTGGGGCTCTGAGTCCTCCCATCCCCCGCCCCCACTCCCTCTGGTATTAATAATAGATGGCTTTTACTGAATTGTGCACCTGCCATTAGCCAGGGATTGCACATTACAAAGTGGCTCAAATGCTTAACACCCCCCACCCCAGTGGAAAAGAACTGTAACCTGAGTGTCTGCTGCCTGGACAGCGCCTGTATTCATAGTGGTAAAATCTACCCTCTGCCTCTGCCACCAGCTACCACCTTCCTCCAGTATATTTGCAGAAAGGGAGTTGGTTTCTCATCTCCAGTGCCAGTCTGTGCTACAGCTTGTTCTTTCACTTTCCACTGCTCCTAAACTCCACACACAGCTGGAGCCTCTGCCCTCTGCGTGGTGGACCCTGGCCTGTGACTCAGGGCTTCCATCTTCCCTTGATGAGATACTGGTGGTGGCCTCAGGCTATGGTAGGCAGAATTATGATCCCTGAGAATGTCTATATCCTGGAACCTGTGACTGTATTACCTTACATGGACTTTGTAGATGTGATTAAGTTAAAGACCTTGAGATGGAGAGATTATCCTGGATTATCCCACTAAGAACAATGTAATCACAAGGATCCTTATAAGGGAAAGAGGAAGGCAAGAGAGTCAGAGTTGGGAAAGATGTGAGTATGGGAGCAGTGGTTGGAGTGAACCCAGGAAGGACCACGATAGCCTTTGGACCAGGAAATGCTGTCTCCTGGAGCCTCTAGAAGAAATCAGCCCTACAGATACCTTGACTTTAGGACTTAGGGACTCAAGACCAAGCATGTAAAAATGTTTTAAGTCATTGTCATACTTTGTTACACCAGCAGTAGGAAACTAACTCAAGAGTGATGTAGAGAAGCTACACTGCTCCACATGCTGGGAATAGGGCAGTGAGCACAAAGGACAAAGTTATCCAAGCTGTCACATGCTTATATTCTGAGGGAACCCCTACATGACATCCCCATTCAACAGTGTTCACCCAATTTTCTCCCTCCCACAAATAGGATATTTTATAAGATACGGATTACCCACAGAAATGCATTTCTCATAATCTGAGTTACTCAGAAATCATGCTATATGCCTAGATAATTCCAAGAGCAATCCATAGCTGACCTCATTTCTTCAGTTTCTGCTCCTTTCTGGGTCCCTCGGCCACAATGAGATCAATAGACCTCATCTTACTCTTTCTATTATCTCCTGATCACCTATGAGTAACTGTCTCTCTCTCTCTCTCTTTCTCTCTCTCTCTCTCTCTCTCTCTCTCACACACACACACACACAGACAAAAGCACAAACATACGCACACACAAACACACATGAAGCATGATGATAGTCTCAGTCTAAATGCATGTTATGTTGCATGTTGCTAAATGCAACATATCCTACCCAATTAAGTAAACACGCATCTTTATGTTTGCTGTGCAGAACAGCTCCAATCAGTTTCCTCATCTGTGAACTATGCCCAGAGCCTACCTATGCATTGGAAATGCTATCTATCACTGCACATTTATGATCATCAGCCCTGCTACCCCAAGAGCTGGTCATTGTGCTTTTTCTTTTCTTTTTTTTTTTTTTTTTTTTTTTTTTTTTTTTTTTTTTTTTTTTTTTTTTTTTTTTTTTTTTTTTTTTTTTGTCAGACAGAGTCTTACTATGCAGCTCAGGCTGGGTTTGAGCTCACTTTGTAGCCCAGGCTGGTCTCAAACTTGCAGTGATTCTCCTGCCTCAGCCTCCCAAGTGCTGGGATTACAAGAGTGCACCACCATGCCCGGCTCTTGTGCTTTTTCAATATACTGGGCCACATCGAATTCCTCCTTAGGTAAAAAAAAAATTCTTCCTTAGGGCTTCCCTTCTTTTAACAATCTTTACTAGGAACTGAATTTACAGTCCCTGTGCCCTATCCACAATAAGCTGTCAAGAGTTACGGAATTTTTCTTCTTCTAATTATAGAAAAGAATCCCTCAAGTATAAATATGTGTATGTGCGCGCACGTGCATGTGGGTGTGTGTGTGTGTACATGCTAGGAACTGAACTTAGGCTGTCCTATATGCTAGGCAAGTACTGTGCTGCTGAGCCTGAGCTATACCCCCACCCCAGTCCCTTTTTTAAAATCACTTATAAATGATCCTTTCCTCCTGTCTTACGGTTTTTCCTAACAAAGAATGGGGACAATTCCAATCAAGCACAGGCACCTGAAGCAAATTACTTCAATCAAACCAAACTAAATTTGGGCATTGAAGGACTTCAGAAGGAAAAATTGTTGACTACAGATTCCAATTAAGCTTACCACCACTAGCTATATAATGCTGGTTACAGGGTAATTATTAAAATATACATAGTAATTTTTATGTGTTTACTAGGTGCTAGGAAATTTATTCAATGCTTTATTTGTCTTAGCTCATTTAATTCTTACCAGTGAGGTTGGGACTATTATCACCCACATTTTATAGATGAGGAGACTGTAGCTGTGAAGGATTAAGAAAATTGTTTGAAGATCATACCACTAATAAGAAGCAAAGCCAGGGTTCAAACATGGGTTTTCATAACAGTCACACCCTAGCCACTGTGCCGTACTGCTGTGAGGTACTTTAGTAGCTTCAAGGCTGTGGAGGGTAGTACTTTCTGTCTCCATTTCTATTTTTAAGTGAAAATGTTAAAGGAAGAAAGGAGGGAAAGTGTCATGACCAAGTTTGGTCAATATGAGAATTATAGATAGATGACAAAAACCTGAAAAGCCTGCCAAACGATTAATCAGTGCTAAGTTCGGAAGTTGGTGGTCTACAGTCAAGAGCAGTGGAGAGACTGGTGGCAACATTTATTTTAAAGTTGTCAAGGACTTCCACCTCCATTTAGATGCCTTTAATAAAAGAAAGACTAAAGTACTCTAAAGAGAATCCCAGCAGAAACGACAAGCCAAGAATCCTTGGCTTACACAGTAACAGGGGCTGCTTCTTCCCAAGTTACCATGCACAGAAGCAAAACTTGGCAGAATCTGAAACAAAGGATTTCAATCCTGTTCCTACCATTGCTTCCAGAGAAGGAAGCAAAACAAACCACTGGGTTCTATCTACTACCATTCATGAGCATTCAGACCCTGCTTGGAAGAGAATCCTACCCCGCTCTCTGCCCAGAAAAGTCAGCCCCTCTGGTGGCAGCCCCTAAAATCCTACCTTCAGGGTGGAAATTTTCTACCCCTATTTTATTTTCTGCAGACTTTTATATCTGGAGAGAAATTTCCACATACAGTTGAGCAGCTCTGACACCATCTTCATTGAGTAATTCACGGTGATGTCACACCAGTCAGGCACTAAGGGAAGCCCTGTTTTTATGGGTTGGCTCTTAATTTAGGAATTTTTATTTTCTGACTTCCCTCCCTTTTTCGCTGGACTCCACTGCTTTTGAGGCAAGATGCCTGAGTGGTGATGCGTTGCCTGCTTTTGAGAAAAGGAATTCCTGCTGGTTGAGAAACAAATGGTAGAGTGAAGGCAAAATGCGTGCATAGAATAATTGGTGAGCTGGCTCGAGAGAAGGGACCTGTGGGCCTGCTCTGGGTGTTGTTGCTCCTAATAGGGTTTGTGAAGCTAAACTGAGAAGAAAGGCTGGGGGCACCAGGACTCACAGCCACCCCCTGGCCCTGGGGAGCCACAGCCTCCTCTGTGGCACCTGAGCAATCACATCTAGCCCACGTTCCTTGCTTCTCCACTGCTCTGTGCAGCGAGACAGCAAAGGCAAGTTTGGCAGAGCTCACCCGTAAAAGCCTAATCCAAACAGCATGTCCGCTGAGCTCAGCGGGTGACTCATGTGCAGTGATGTGTGAGGCCAGCAAGCAGAGATTAGGATCTGGCCCGCCTGCCAGCTTGCCCTGCACTTCCTTTGATCAACTCTGATGGTTTTTAATTCTGCAGAAGCAGCTTCCTGCCAGCAGCAAGCAGCTTTCAGTGGAGGCTGGAGTCATGTCTATGCTGACCTACTTGTCAGAGGCCAGGCAGGAGTGTGCTGAAGGACCACGGACTGACAGTTTAGGCTCACTGCCCGCAGAGAGCCAAGAGGGGAGCCTCTTTCACCAAGGTGCCCACGGTGACATCAGAAGCTTGTTTCTCAGCCAACACTAGCAAGGCCGTGCGTGTGAGCAGCCTGGCTCCAGACCCGCTCCTGGCACCGGTTAGAATCACTGGGCAGCAAAGGAAACTGGGACTCTCTCTAGACTTTTTTTGGTAAGCTGGGGCATCTCTCAGGACAATGTCTGGCACAAAACGAAGTGCTCCCTCAGTTCTTCAGAAGTACCATTTCACATCTGTTTTGTTCACAGTAGAACACATACAGAGCATATTGCTTTCTGGAATTGTCCTTTTCTGCTTGGCTGGAATCTCTTAAATTACCACTGCCAAGCAGAGCACCTGAAATCAGGTTTCACGCATTCTTGTTCCTTTTCTTTCACGGTCTCACTCTCTCCTTCCTCCCTCTTATCTCAGGAAGCAAAACAGTGATTCTAACCTTGGCTGCCTGTTAGAACCATCCTGGGAAAGGATATGGCTTAAAAAAAAAAAAATCCCAATGCCCCGGCTCCACCCCAGAATAATTTGGTCAGTCAGCAGGGAAGGACCAGGTCTCCCTGTGCAGCCAAAGGTAGGAATTGTTAAGATACAGGGTCCAAGGCCTCGGCCATATACCCTAAGAATGGTTCTTCTCTCCTTCACTATCCTCCCCCCACCTTTCAGTGTGAGGTCTCTGGGGACAGGCATGTACTTTCACTTAAAGAAAGATGTTACCCGAATGGGGCAAGCAGCCTACATATTAGGAAGAATTTGCTCATCTAATTAAAAGTATTTACCATCCCACTGAGACTTAGCACAGAGAATAAACCTGAGGGACTGAAATACAGAATAAGGGGTCTTAACAGGTACAAAAGAAGGATTCAGCACCCGAAACAATGGGAGGTTCTGGGGGCAGGTTCTCCTGTAGTGGTGAAGGACTGTGAGTAGGTCTTCCAGATAAAATAAAAGATGCCCTGAGTTAGATTTTAGTACCAGAGAACCAACAAATCACACAATAGTTGGCACATACTTGGACTAAGCAAAGTCATTTCTTTTTTTGCTAAATCTGTGACTGTAGTCTGTGCTGTGCTGCTGAAACAAAATACCACCAAATGGGTGGTTTAGAAAAAAGGTTTAAAAAAAAAAGTAAAGGAAGAAAGAAGGTTACTGGTCTCCCAGCTCTGGAGGCTGGGAAGCTCTAGATCAAGGGCCTGCATCTGAGGAGGACCTGCACCCTGCTTGCATCCTAACATAGTAGGAGGGTGGGGTGACTGAAATTCTTGTATCAGGCACTTATGTCCAAATTAACTAATCTCCTTCCACAGTAACAGCCCTCACGTTACCTAACCACATCCTAAAGGTCCTGCCCTTTGATGCTGTTGCACTGAGAATTAAATTTCAAGCACATGAACTTTGGGGTGCACATTAAAATCATGGCAATCCAGAAATCTTACTTGTGGGAGGCAGACTAGAGAGGAGACTGTCAGGCAGTTGAGGGAATGAGGCGATGTCTCATCTGTGTGGTGTAGCATACTCCACCAAGCATGTAGGCATTTGAGATTGTGCCAATGATTGGGAACTGCTACTGGCATTTGGTAGGCAGAGATCACAGTGTTAACTGTACTGCAGTAGGTGAGATAGTTCTAATGAAGAAGTGTCCCATCTAAAATGCCAGTAGCACTCAAACTAGTTCTACCTACTTCCCGTTTTACTACTGAAGTAACATTCCCACATAGTTGCTCCTCAGAAAGCTAGGAACTGGCTACTTGGAGAGCTTCAGAACCTGATGAAAGAGTCAACCAGACAAAGTCCTTGGTTCTTGTCCCAAAGCCTCCTATAATCCAAATCAAAACATACAGTTGATCCAATGAGATAAATTCCTGAAATTAACTCCAAGTCTTCAGAGCTCACAATAAGTACTACCTCTTTCAGAAAGCTTTCCTTGCCCACTCTAGTCTTCACTGATCTATCTACTGCTTCAATCCCTAAAACTCAAAATAATACTTGCACAATTCTGCTAGTAATTCTGTGTATGTTAGCTTGTGAGTTAGTCTCTCCAATGAATCTGGATAGATTAGGAGAGTGAGAACAAATTCTGGATCTGGATCTTAGATGAGACAGTTAGAGATGATAAGGGAGATGAGAAACCATATAGAGGAAGGAGATGACCAAAAACCAGATATAAGATAATTTTGTAAATGGATCCTCAATTAAAGTCTGGGCTTCCTGACAATCGAATCAAAAAGGGAAACAAAAGTGGTTATGTCATTCTTACTGTCTAAAAAAAAAAAGGAAATAATATCAGCTCATGAGGAAATGTAATCTTGTTCCTCATGCTCAATTCTAAGTGAAATTTACCAAATTCTCAAAGTTAAGACTGTGAACAACATAGCAGCAATCAGAAAATACCAAAAACGTGAGTTTTGTTTTTACCTAACTTTACCTTCTCCTCCCTCTCTCACTCTTTCCCTTCTCTCTTTTTTGAGATGAGAGTCTTGTAATGTTGTCCAGACTGGCTTGGAACTCATGAGCTCTAGAAATCCTCCCAATTCAGCCTCCCCAATAGCTGGGACCACAGAGATGCACCCCCATGCCCAGGTTTCCTGACTATTTTTTATGTTTGTCTTCTAAAAAATTCAGAATCATAGTTTGAAACCTGGCTCATGGGAGACCTTTTTATGATGAGCTAAACTAATGTACTCTAAATGTGTCAGCTTTCAGTGATCCCATTAATAAAAGGGGCACTCGAAAGTTTTCTACTGCCCAGAGGCTTTGGGAAGCCTTCTTCTGTGGCTCCTCGAGGAGCTTCTGACCACCTTTGAGAAAATGTGGGTGGGGTGGCTGCTAAATTTGTGGTGAGGACTACAGGAAAGAATGGGAACGAGCTACATTCCACTTGCCACCCTATCCTGTCTCCCCAGGATAGAGTCAGACTGCTGGAAGTATCCACCCTACCCAGAGGCCACTTCCCAATCGCATCCCAAGGAAAGGGATAAAGGAAAATAGTTTGTCACTGAGGGCCCACCCCAGGGGAAGATCCTAAGAATGACTTGCTGGACTGTCTGGCATGGTGGATCATCCTCTAATTTGAGCTATGCTCGGGGTTAGATGACCTCTTCCAAAATCGGGGAACGAATACTTAGATGACTCAAAAAAGAAAGACTTTCCCTTTTTTATTTTATTTATTTATTTTTTCTTTAAACCAACTCTCTTAATGGATAGGTGACTAAAACAAACAAACAAAAGATAAACCACAGATTAGAAATCCCTTCTAGACAATATCAGTGAGAGGAAATTGTGGCCTGGGCCTCTGAAGCCCAAGAACTGTGGGTGGTTGATTAACACATCCGTCCCCTCTTCCTGCCCACCCACCCCCATCTCAGGTGGCAGCCTAGTGCTTGGAGACCAGCAGGAGCAAGACCCCATCGACTGTCACATGTCAGGATCCATAGATAATCAGGGTCTAAGCAGCAAACCTGGCGTCAGAGGTCAAGGCCAGAGGCACAAATCTCTGACACAGGCTTTGGTCTTTTGTTTGTAGATGGCAGCAGCTTCCATTTCCTTCCTGCAGGTTTGAAAAGGATGGCTGGAGCAGACAGAGCTGATCCAGGTCTGAGAGGGCAGGCCGTCTGAGCCTCCTTGCTGCTCCCTCTCCTCTCTTCGCTGGGCCTGGGAGGGGACCCTGGCAGGAGAGAGGGGGACAGACAAGGATTCATCTTTCCCTTCTGCTCTGACAAAAGGTTGACCTGGTTTTGCAGCCTATAAGAATTGCTCCTGAGGCCAAAGGATACTGGGCCCAGGGCTGGAATGCATGCACTCTACACATTTCCGGCTCTCTGAAGGCCAGCAATATGAACCCACATATCCTCTCCCGTGGGACTAGAGGCAGGGGTTTAAGCAGGGTCACTTTTGTCTACTCAGCATCTGAACTCCCTTCTCATGCTTGGGACATTTGCCACTTTATGAATCTCCGTCCCCTAAGATACAGCTCCAAGGGCAATGGTGGAGCACTACCTTGTGTGAGGCCCTGGGTTTGATCTCCAGGACCACAAAAAAATAAAAATAAGGAGCCTCCAAAACCAGATGCTCTGTTTTGCAATTTCCTTTGCAAGAAGGACAAGGGCACATAACAGACCTGGCCATCCAGGTGTACCTGCTTGGAATCAGAAGTTACTGGCCCTAACTAATAGGGATCATAAAGATTCCTTTTGGGGAGTGACTGCAGGACAACACAAATACAGGATCCTAGAGCTATGGCATCCAGGGTCCAGGGCTGGAAATGGTGCCAGCACAACTTGTGGCCCAGCACTGGGCAGCAGAAGTGCTATCTTCCTCTTATTTCTTGGTGCTGTGATTGTGCCTGTGGCCTTAATTCTTGGCTCCTGTTTTCTGAACCTGTTTCTCCAACCTTCCCAGTGACTCTGTGAGTTGCCCAATAGCATTTTAACAGGTTGGTTTCTGGTGCTTACAATTGATAGCCCTGACTTTGGCCAATTACAACTGCCTTCAATCAGTCATTTACAGATTATTTTTTCTTTCACTGCCTGAGTTCTTCATGCCTCTGCCCTCTTGGCAGTTCCACAACTAATCCAGAAAAGGAGGAATGAGCATGTAGAGAATTTGACCACAGCTGGGAGGCTAGCCAAGAGAACACTGCAGAACTTGAATGTTACATCTTTCACTTTGTTAGGTGGGGTAAATGCACAACTGATGGGGCTGCGAGCTATCTACCACCTTTTATTTCTTGATCTCTAATGTGGTTATACCGTGACACAGTGAATCCCTGTGGCACTCAAAGATTCGTGAAGTCATGGACCAAGTTTCACTTGCTTTCTTCAGTACCTAGGTCAGACAAGTAACCTAGTAAATAGTAGTAAAGGACTGATGAGGGAAGTTTGAAAAGGGAATTTGGGGAAGAGAAGCTTAATATAAACTTAATGTCTCTTTAAAAAAAAAAAAAGTTGTCTAAACTATGTGAGAGCTAAAGACGAAGGCCTGTGAGTAGAGCCAACACTGCAAGGATTTGCGGGTGTTGATTGAGAAGCAGGAGTCTGGAGCCTTAGCCATTAGACAGCCGAAGGCAGAGCTGACACATTCCCAGGCAGGCAGAACCTGACTTGGGTCCAGCTCAGACAGCATGCCGGTCCATTTCTTCTTGGAAGGGGCCCAAGAATCCTTGCAAGTTCAAATGAGATGGCTTCTCAAAAAGTATTTTGAATTTGTTTCAGAGATATCTACAGTCTGGGAGAAGACAATCTGAGTGGAGAGCCAAGGGCAAAGTTTCAACTATCTTAGCTGTAACAGCATCAACACACAGCTTGTAATCATAGCCTGGGATTTTTGTTTTTGTTGTTTTTGTTTTTGTTTTTGTTTTTGTACCAGGGATCAAACTCACAACCTCATACCTGCCAGGCAGGTGCTTATACCACTGAGCTAAATCCCCAGCCCTATTTTTTGAGACAGAGTCTCACTATGCAGTTCAGGCTGACCTTGAACTCACTTTGTAGCCCAGGCTGGTCTCAAACTCACAAAGATTCTCCTGCCTCAGCCTTCCGAGTGCTGGGATTAAAGGCATGCGCCACCACACCTGGCTCATAGCTTGGTTTTAAGTAACACTGTTCTTCGGATTTCAACTCTCAAAGATGCATTTGCTACAAAATGACTCAGGTCCTAAGTCTTGTTTGTATAACGAAACCTTACTTTAACTTTTCTAAGCTCCCATTTCACCATTTTAAAGTTCCTACTATTACACATAGGGTTTGGACTACCTCACTCATTGATTCTTATCTAAAATATGACAGAAATATATTGTTTCCCTTAAGGATGAGAATTGTGTGTTCTTCAAAATGCCCTTCAGCCCATGTACAGACCTGGCCACAGCAGGAACAGACAGCCCTCAGTGTGGCAATGTTCCAGAAAAACTTGGGCTACCTTCTACTAGGAAATGTCTGAAATCAGGAGGAGGGCCAGCAGTGAACAAGTTAAAAACAGAATGCTGGCATTCTTTGACTCATAGCTACATTCTCTGGCCAGTTACAGAAGTTATAGAGCTTTTTTTTTTTCTCATTCTTTTTCAGGGCCTCACCCATACTCACCATGCACTCTCACACTGAGTTATGCCTTCCACTCAAGTCACAAAAATCTTTAAACCACTTCTAGTGCCTAGGTTTGCTGCTGTTGCTGGAGTTCCAAGGAATCTATTTCCAGCCTGGGATTATCTTCAAATTCACATTGAATAGTAGATGATTAATAATAACATGTGTCATATGGTCTGTGAAATATCATACACATGTATGTAATGCAAATCTGTCCTGGCCAACTTGATTTTAATGTGTAGATTCCATGGCAACTCAGTGAGTGTACTGTGATTCTTTTGGTCCTGGCCTTCAAGTGACAAGCAGATTTCAAGGTCATGAATGACAGCAGACAGGGATAGCCATCTTATTTCCACTGCATCCTCTTGGGGGAGAGGCCTGAGGACTCCAGAGAAAAGATGGGAATGAAAACAAGTCAATCCCAGCAAAGGAAGCAGAGAAGAGAGCCAGAATGGCAACAGACTTTGGAGCTCAGCTGCCAGAAAAAATCTGATGCCCTGCATTACTCCAGGGAAAGGAGCCAAGCCTTCCCGAATCCAGGCGCCCCAACATGATTGCAAAAGCCACACCCATCAGCCCACAGACAGCCAACACTGCTGCAGAACCCTGGAGATACCTTAGGAAACCGCCCGAGTTTATGTGGCCACTCTGCAAGGGCTGCCACTGTCCCCGGTGAATGTCTGAACCCTAGCCCAGGGATACCCAGAGCTGCCTCTTGGAGTTGGGGAAAAAATACTGTCTTCTCAATCTTATTGTAGGGCTAATGGCCAATTCCTCTCCCAGTGGTGGCAGGGAGAGCAGACAGAGCAAGCACGCAGAGTCGCTGGGAGAACTTTGATGTCAACAGAGGTAGGTAGGGCAGGCCCCGTGGAAAACTGTGAAGTCAGCAGAGTTATCTCTGGCACTCCTCCCTTCCCCTGGCTTCCCCTTTCTCCACCCATTTCCCCCCTCTTGGCTTCCAGCTTCTCATTTCCCAAGGGGACCCTGGAACATGTGAAAACCCGCCTTCCTAAGATAGGAAGGGGCCAGAGCAAGGCTCCAGCTATCAAAGTTGCTTTTTCCCCAAGTCTAAAACAAACAAAGGCGTACATTCCATACATTTCCTAAGAAAGGAAAGCCAGCACAGAAACCTTCTCCTTTGTGCTCTCTCAGTTAAACCTCAAGGGCTTGGGGCCTCAAGTTTGAGGCTGTCTTCCTGCCTCCTGGGGTTTTAAAAAGACTCCAAAGTGCTTCAAACCACTACAGCTGCATCTTGGTTTATGGCTCAAATTTAAACCACAAATTATAAAATGATAAATCACTGCTCAAGTCTCTTCCAGGAAAGACTATGTTGTCAAGATTAAGTTACAACCTCATGGACGTATGAGCAAGTCTAGCTGCTGACTAATTCTCACACCCATTTTCCTGCTAGAGACATTTTCTCTCCATGAACTTTCACTGTGTCTGACCAGTTTATACAAAGAAAATGTCTGCAGGCAGGGAAAACATCGGAAACATCTTAACCCACGGAGCTGCTGCATGCTTTATTATATAATGGCTGCTTTCGTTTCATGAGCACCAAAGGAAGTTTAAGAAACAGCTTTGTTCTTGAGCGCTTCACTGCCAGAGAATCAGGACAAATAGCATCATGTGGGCAGCCGCGCTCACCTCAAACACTAGTTGGAATGTGTGATTTGCAGTAAAACAAAGTTGTTTCAAAGAATTTGGGTCTTAAAGTATCTGCTCAGTGATTTGGGCAAGACTGTAAATGAATTACTATATTTTGTTCCCATGAAACTCAGTTCTTTGGAATTCTCTTACAGTGTCTGGTCTAGTGGCAGAGGAGTGGGATAAGTAATTAGGCCACATGCACGCCAGAACTTTGGCAGGCAGACGGAAGAGATGAAATATTTAAGACAGCTATCTCATCTCCTTGCAGGCTCCATCACACTAAGCTCATTTCGATAACCTGGGGCTGCAGGAAACAACAGCTGGACTGTCCATCGTGTTCCACCAGCACACTGCCTTAGTTATACAACGGTGACCCCATTTCTCCAAGGCCACTCAAGCCTTAAGGACCATCAGGACATGAGTCACGATCCTTCCAGCGTTTACTCCTGCACTCATCTCCAATTCATTTTACACCTTAGACTTTCCCATCCTTCCTGCCTTGGGGGATTGGGTCCTAGGTAGCGGTTTACGTTCTCTGATGTTATTTTATGTCACTGTCCGTCCCACCCACTGAAGGCCCCACCATGGCTGCTCTGTCTCTGCTTTTCCTGAAGTCTGCCTTGCTGTCATTACTACTGCTTTTTCTGGGATACTTCAAGTTGTGGAGAGAGCTCTTTTCCTGTGATTATAGCTCTTTCTTCCAATTTTGACTAGTCTGGCGTCTCTATGATTATAGTTCATTAGGACTCCAAAGGCTAGAGAGGAAACTTTTTTTTTAAATGTGCCTTGTTTTTATTTTCTGTGCCTTATTTTATTTTCTTATTTTTTATTTTTTATTTATTTTCAAATAACATTTATCTTAACTTATTAAGAACTCAGTAGTAGTCATCAATCTCTTAGTCCAGATAACCCCTAGCAGCATTTTTAGGCATGAAGGCAATATATATATAGAGAGAAAAATTTTGTTTTATTTTATTTTATTTATTTATTTATTTTTGTGGCACCAGGGATTGAACTCATAACCCCGCGCGTGACAGACAGGCACTTAAGCCACTGAGCCAAACTCCCAGCCTTAGGTTTTTTTTTTTTTTTTTTTTTGGCGGCACCAGGGATCGAACTCACAACCTCGCACCTGCTAGGGCAGGCGCTTAAGCCGCTGAACCAAACTCCTGGCCCTAGTTTTTTGAGGCAGGGTCACACTATGTAGTTCAGGCCAGCCTTGCACTCGTGTTGTAGCCCAAGCTGGCCTCAAACTCAAAATGCTTCTCCTACCTCAGCCTCCCAAGTGCTGGGATTAAAGGCGTGCACCCAGCCCTAGTTTTTTTGAGGCAGGGTCGTCCTGTGTAGCTCAGGCCGATCTTGCACTCACGTTGTAGCCTGAGGCAGGCCTCAAACTCACAACACTCCGCCTACCTCAGCCTCCCAAGTGCTGGGATTAAAGGCGTGCGCCACCACACCCGGCTTACATAGGGAAAATTTTAAAATTGCTCCTCAATTGTTTCCCAAAATACAATCACTATAACTATTATGTCTCCTAAAACAATTTTTACATAAAAGAGCTCTTATTTTATCACTCTGCATCTCAGGTTCTTCACCTAAAATGCCATTGCAGGGACATAAGCATACCTGTACTACACAGCTATATTTAACGTCTGCACCATCTTTGTAGAAGAACATGTGTCCTGTAAGCAAAAGGCACTCATTTAATGTGACTCCTGGTACTAAATTTCTGTCCCTTTACCCAGTGAGTACAAAGTGGCTAAAGATTAACAAGTCTCAAAGAATAACCTAGACTCCTAGGTTCAATTCTGCACCTTTCTTTTCACAATCAAGTTGCCTACAGAGAGTGGCCTTCTGCTCTCTTAGAAGTGGACAGAACTGGGAACATCTGCTCAATTCTAGGTTTCCATATTAGGAAGCCTATTAGTCTCCAACTTAATATTCAATAACATATAGTACAATATCCAATTCAGCCTATCAATAATATTTAGGCCTTCATCTGCTACTCTTTTGTTTTAAGACTCTGGCAGGGAAGAAAGCTGCTCTTTGTTGGGCGTTTTCAGGATTGCCCAGGATTCCCTTATGTTTTGCTTTGTCTTGTTTTGATTTTTGAGACAGAGTCTCACTGTGTAGTGCAGGCTGAGCCTGAACTTACAATGTAGACCAGGCTGACCTCAAACTCATAGCAATCCTCCTGCCTCAGCCTCCTGAGTTCTAGGGTTACAGGTGTGCACCACCACACCTGTCTTCACACCTTATTTGGATGTATCAAAAGTTATTTAGTGAGTTTCCTAATGATGGATGTTTAGGCGACTTCCAAGTCATTGCTTGATCAAACAATCTCTTAAAAACATTTTTATATAAATACAGTGGTGCCTCAGTTTATGAACACTTTTATTTCCAAACAATTTGGTTCACAAACAGATGCATTTGGAAAAATTTTGTTTTTGTTTGCAAAATCTCCATTGGATGACAAATATGACTGCAGTTATCTTTTCTAAAATCTTAGAAGAAATTAGGTTTGTGAACTGAGGTATCACTGTACCTTGACACGGTGTTTACAAGCACATCAAAGCATAAGTTCCTTATAGTAGAATTGCTGAACCAAAGACGTGTGCTTTTGTATTCCAAATAAAAGTGGAAGAAAAAGCCTATTCCCCGTGTTAATGGAAGATGAGAAGAGAATGACTAGATTATAAACCAATCATCATAAAGACAATAATTGATGCTAGTTTGTTTCTTGCTATGTGCCAGGTTCTGTGCCAAGTACTGTAAGCATATTTGCATTTTTTAATCTTCATAAACCTTTATGACATAATGACTATTATTTTTCCATTTTTTACACCAGAGGATCCTTGGACCAAAACTGATAAGCAACTGACCCAAGATCACACAACTAGTACTGTAACTAATAGATAATGGAATTCATGTCTATATTTCTGTGATTCCAGAACCTGTATTTCTGACCATCAGACTAAATGGTGTTCCCATGATCTGGTCAGGCATTTTATTTTATTTTATTATTATTTTTTTGTACTGGGACTTGAACTCAGGACCTTGCACTTGCCAAGCACGTGCTTGTGCCACTGAGCTATATCCCCAGCCCTGGTCAAGCATTTAAAAGCATGAGATGACCGTTGGCTCAGGGCTCAGTTCACATGTGCATAGTATAATAGTTAAGGGTATGAAATTTTCAGCCAAACTCCATGGGTTCAGATCCCAGCTGGCCTCTTACCAAGTATGAGACGAGTACCCCAGTTTCCTCATCTGCAAACTGAAGTTTTTGATAAGATTCAGTTATTGAATCTTTGTAAAATATTAAGGAACACTGTCTGGCACCAAGTAAGTTCCTCATAAGTGTTTGTTAGGTAAAATAAACTCACTTATTTTACAGCTATTTTTAATTCCAGAAGCAAACTATGAATGTACACTTGCACTGTGTTAAGGAATTCGAACAAGATACATATGTATCCTAAAAAGTAAAGGCGCCCCTTCTCCTTAAGCACCCACTGCTACCTGACACCACTAAATCTCGCCTCCCTCTGTAGAGGTTAATGGTTAATGTCGTGTTTTCAGGCCTCGTTTTATTTCTTTTACCTTTGAACATACATAGTTTTATTTGTACCCAATTGGAATTATACCACTGGGATGCGGTATTAAAAAATACATGAATGTTGCTGCCGAGTGCCATCCAAGAGAAAGGCAGGTTCATAAAAACATTACAGTGTGTCCTCATTCACCTTATTCATTGGCCCTGGCACTGTTGGACTTTTGGCTCTTCCCCAAAGCCAAAATGACCAAGAAAGGTAAATGTTTTGATTCAGGGCACGGGGGCAGCCATGACAGTGCAACAAAAGGCGCTCAAGAAAGAGAACTTCCAGAACTGCTTCAGAAAGTAGCAAGAATGATAGGATAAGTGTGTTCAAAGTGAGGAGGAGAATTTTGAGGGGGAGATTAATGCCAATGTGTCTTTTAGTAATACACTTTAAAAAAAAATTTAAACTTTCACTGTTTTTCGATCACACCTCATACGTGTTAGATTATGTCCTAATGACCTTACAAATGTAACTTATTCAATACTTATAATTTATAACATTATGAAAGTAGGAGCTACTTACTCCTCTTTTTTTGTGCTGAAGATTGAGGCCAGGACTTCCCACATTCTAGATAAGCACTATACCTCTGAGTTATATCCCTTGGCCCTTCACACAGTTTTGCTTTGCTAAATTACCCTAACTGTGACCTTCTTAACTCAGCCTCCAGAGTAACTGGAATTACAGAAACCTACCTTTTATCACTGTAAACTGAGGCACAGAGCAGTCAACAGACTTGGCCAGAGTTGCACAACTAGAAAGGAGAGGGTGAGAATTCCAACCCAGGCATTCTGGGTCCCCTGTGCATGCTCTCAACCCTCACACTCTTTTTGTCCTCACACTCTTTTTGTCTTCTCTGTTTTTTTTTTTGTTTTGTTTTGTTTTGTTTTGTTTTGTTTTTTTGCGGCACCAGGGTTTGAACTCACAACCTTGCGCCTGCCAGGGCAGGCGCTTAAGACACTGAGCCAAATTCCCGGCCCTGGTTTTTTTGAGGCAGGGTCGCACTATGTAGCTCAGGCCGGCCTTGCACTCGCGTTGTAGCCCAAGCCGGCCTCGAACTCACAACGCTCCGCCTACCTCAGCCTCCCGAGTGCTGGGATTAAAGGCGTGCGCCACCACGCCCGGCTTCTTCTCTGTTTTAAAATATGTGGCTTTAGGGCTGGGATTTTGGTTCTGTGGCTTAAGCGCCTGCCTGACAGGCGTGAGGTTGTGAGTTTGATCCCCAGTACCAGGAAAAAAAAAAAGAAAAGAAAAAGAAAAAGAAATGTGGCTTTCATTTCACTAAAACCCTAAGCCCCATGCTGTTACATCTTGCACCCATATTGTGAAGGAGAATTCAACCTCTTTAGACTATAGTTAGGACAATACAAGTAATCTAAAGGACAGCATGATTTCTAACTCAGACTTGACTCTTTAAGCTGCCAAGAATAAAACTATCTAAGGCCTGATTCTGACAATAGTCAGCCAGCACTGAGGAAGCTCTCAGGCCCTAGGTCTGGGCCTTCAGCGTGCTGTACTGTGACATTTCCACGCCATGCTGGCCCGCTGAGCAAGTTCCCGGTGTGGGGCAGCAGACAGCCTTCAGACACACAAGCATGTTTATGTCATGCCTGGCTATGGAACCATGTATTGCTAATTAGGTTGTGCAAAACTCATGCAAATAATCTTTCCTTTTTCTGATTTCTGCTATGCATGAGTCTTTCTCTACTGACTCGGCCAATTCAAATTCCTAAAACGCTAAGGTCCAGAAAGTCTGGTCAAAAGTTTGCTAGTAAAATATGAAACTTTCCCTCTTCTGTTCCCTATCACTGTTCCACCCCTACCCTCCAGCTACTTTAGCTTTTAGTCATGTGTACTAGATGCTTTTTTCTTCAAAGATATGAGTGAGATATTTCTTTTGGAGTGTGTTCAGACAAATCTGGCAAATGCACACTTGACGTTAGCCACAGGGAAGCATATTTTTTTTTTAAATAACAGGAACAAAAAATAAAAGTAGAGCAAACTATGGGCCTATCTTCTTTAGAAATCAATATATCTTTCCAAATGGAAGACTTATGAAACTCAATGGGTTTTAAAATTGTTTTATTTTGTTTTGTTAATGGAGATGTATACATGCATGCAAATCTAATATTCTGGAAAGTTCTTCTATTAAGATAAGAATTAAACTCCCACTCCAAAAGTTAATTCTCATTCTAACATACTAAAGCCTACATTTTTCCATTTACAAATTAATGTCTCTTTCTTGCTTATAGTCTTACAGGAAGTACTTAAGGTCAATCTTCCACCCATCCTGAAGCATGACTTTTCACTCAAGGAGTTTCCTGTCTCGTTTCAGCTGTGACACACTGAAAATAGACCTGAAATTTTTAGACAATGTTCTGTATTCTATGAGCTTTTGCTCTGGTTCTAGTCCTTTGGATTTTAGGAAATAAGGTGATAGATGGAAAGGATTTGGAGACGAGCAAAGGAAAAAATGGGGCCTTCTCAGGACTCTTTTCTGCTTCTTTGCTGTTCACACCATCCAAGAGGACAAACTGGCTTGCCTACATATGTTTAATCCAACTCCTTTCAGAGGGAGATAGTTGAGGAATGAGAGGGCTAGGTTGGATGTGACGAAGAGCTTGTCTTATCCTTGATCACAATGCATAAATCTGGAAGTTGAATTTGAGAAACTGTATCTTAGCAGAATTGCTAAAACCAAAGACTGAAGTTGATTTCAAAAGAGGTGATATATTTTTCATTAAGCTATCAAGCAGGGCTGGGTATGTAGCTCAGTGGTAGAGCACTTACCTAGCATATACAGGTTCTGGGTTCAATTCCCAGAACTACTAAAATGTAAAATAAATCATTAAGCCTTTTTTAACTAAAAAAAATCAATCATCATGCCCTTCTGTCCCAGTATCATCTAGCAATATCATCTAGTGGCAGCTGCAGCAACTCCTGGGCCATGCTAAATAAATAGATCCAGCAACCATGTTTTGTCTCGTGTATCCTGGTCCCTGATTTCCTAGCTGATTGGACCAGAGTTGGGCACCTGATTCAAGACCTGATTCAAGGGCAACTGTCCATCAATTGGCTAGTTTCCTAAGACCCATAGCCAGATATAAAGATTCACTGGGCCAATCAGGGTCAGTCTCTCTCTCTCTCTCTCTCTCTCTCTCTCTCTCTCTCTCTCTCTCTTTCTGTAACATGAAACCAGAGAGAAATTGCCAGCTAATAGCAAAGCTGTGGGATTATGACTGAGCTGTAATTGTAATGGTGAAATAGTGAAGATCTGTGAATTTCTAACTGACAAGGTCCATACAGCCACCTCAAACTGAGAACTAACTTTTAGTATTAGTTCTCTAAAGTCATCTAATTATGGTCCCTGTTCTTACGTTTCTGAAACTTCTATTATCTTATCATGTACTTTTCTTAATGTTCTTATAGAAATGGAATGAGTGACTGATACTTGTAGCCAAAATAAAGTCAAACAGAATAATTATCTCATAGTCAAGCAAAAACTAGCAAAATACATTAGTGTTCATAGCAGTATTATTTATAATAGAAAAAAATGGAAATAACTCAAATGTACATAAACTGACAACTGGATAAACAAAATACAATAGAATATTACTTGGTTATTTTAAAAAGTTAAGTTCTAGTACGTACTGAAAAATGGATAAAACTCAAAAATGCAAAGCTAAATGGGAGAAGGTTAACAGAGAAAGCCATCTATTGTGTGATTGATTTTATTTATATGAGACATCCAAAACAGTCAAATCCATAGAAACAGAGACTAAATTAGCAGCTGCCAGTGGCTGGGCAGACTGGACAATGGGGAGTAATTGCTAACTGAACCCAGAGTTTCTTTGGGTGGTGACAGTGATAGTAAGGGTGGCAGTGGTGTATGTGTGTGTGTTTGTGAAAATATTCTTGAATCAGATATAGGTGATGTGCATTTTCAAATACATTTAAAAAACTATTAAGTTGTACAATTTAAAAAGTTCCACCTTGGAATTATACAAGTGTACATTTGCTTGCACATTTAAGGAATAAGCTGTGCTCAATTAAAGAGGCAAACAATGATGGTCACAGGAAGGTGTTTAAATTACTAAGAAGTTTCACAAGAAAGGTATGTCTCCTCTGTGCAGTGGTGCATGCCTTTAGTTTTAGCTACTTGGTAAGCTGAGACAGGAAGATCAGTTGAGCCCAAGAGTTGGAGTGCAACTTGGGTAACATAGCAAGACCCCATCTCACACAAAACAAAAATGTCTCCATTTTTATGTCAAAGAAACTGCTTTTATATACTTTCACAATAGTCTTAACTTAGCAATTTGGGCTGTGAAAAAGCACTAATATTCCTACAAAGAGAGCTCTCTGGCTGCCCTCTAAATTTATTCTGAATTTTACCATTTCTTCTTGGGAGGCAAGATGAAATAATCCATCTTTTGGCAGTATCTTAGTTACTTTTTCTTGTTGCTGAGACAAAATACCCAACACCCACAATTAAGGGAAGAAAAGTTTATTTAGTTCTCAGTTTGTAGCAGTTTCAGTCCATAATTGACTAGCTCCAAGGCAGAATGGTGCATGGCAGAGGGGTAACAGTTTATGGTGGCAGAAATCAGCAAAAGCAACAAGTGAAAGACAAGCCTATTTTGGTCCCTTACAGTGTATGTAGACTACCAGCCCTATAGCAGGTATAGTCCTCACACCCTTAATCCCACCACTGGACCATGAATCAATCACAAACTCTAGATTCAGCCATCTCTGAAAAGCCTGAACCCCATGACTGCATGAGGCTTGGGTGGCAGGGGGCAACTGGACCTCAAACTACAACAGGCAGCATGATGGAGGGAAAGAGGTTCTCTCACAAGTTTACTTCCACAAGTAGGCACCCTGGCTCTGGATAAATTACTACTATGACTCATACAACAGTATAGTTGCCATAACTTTTTATTAAATGGCAGTGGAAGCCGGGCGTGGTGGCGCATGCCTGTAATCCCAGCACTGGGGAGGCTGAGGTAGGTGGAGCGTTGTGAGTTTGAGGCCTGCTTGGGCTACAATGCACAAGCACAAAGCCAGCCTGAGCTACACAGTGCGACCCTGCCTCCAAAAACCAAGGCTGGGAGTTTGGCTCAGTGGCTTAAGTGCCTGTCTGGCAGGTGCGAGGTTGTGAGTTCAATCCCCAGTGCCGCAAAAAATAAATAAATTAATTAATTAATTAATTAAAAATTAAAAAAAAAATGGCAGTGGAACAGGAACTCAGAAACAACATTCTCACTGTTTCCACCTTTTAAAGAACAAATGTCATCCTGAGGAATATGAAAGGAAAGATATGAAGGGACTGTGGGAACCATTTATTGTTACCATACTGACTAGCTAATGATGTTCTCTGGAACATGAAGCATTCATGGGCTATCCTCACACTCAGACAAGCTGTCCTGGCTGTCTCTCACTTCAAGTGAGCAGTTCAGAGACCTCAGTGCCCAGGGCTGCCAGTGTGAAGGGCACGGTTCATAGTGAAACTTCTACCCTATTGTTGACCCTGCCCTCAAATGGAGGAAGCGTGGGTGAAAGAAAACATCTGCGCAAACTATTCAATTAGCATATTTTGGAGGAAGTAGTAGTTTTTCTCTGACTTCAATAATTTGTGAGAAGTAATCCCTCAGAGTTCCATTCCGCAGCTTAGGCGTTTGCCATCACAAATCCTCTACTGAGCAAATATGAAAACTAAGAAGTTTAGTTACATCACTTAATCAAGAAAGAAACTAGACCAACCCTGGACATTTTATTTTGCTTGTTTTTAACAGTACTGTTCCTGACCACCAAAGTAATGTGGGTGCCTTACTAAAACAGGAAAAAGTTTAAAAATAAAGTAACAATCATCTATAATTCCAGAACCTCCAAAATGACTACTAAAACATTTTAGTACATTTTTTTTACTCTCTTATAGGTAGCTGAATAAATATATAATCATCTCTTTTGAAATTCTGAGATATGCAGTAGTACTATTTTGTAATCTCTTTTTTTCTTTTTGGTACCAGGAATGGAACTCAGGACCTTCCCATTGCCAGGCAGGCTCTGTGCCACTGAGCTATATCCCTGGCTCCTTTCTTTCTTTCTTTTTTTTTAAGTTAGATTTTATTGGAACATTTTAGATACACATAATGATCACATTCGTCATAGAGAATTTGTACCTATACATGATAAAACTTGCTTATTTTCCCCCATTCCCCTACCCTCCCTGCAACCCCTCCACCCCTCCCTATTTATAAAAGCTTTGTTTCCATGTTTTCCTTCTCTTTTTTTACACCTTTCCTTTCTTTCCTTCCCCCATCCCTCTCATCTTCCCCTCCACATTTCAACGTTTTCCTCCTATTTCACAATACCTACTATACATTTTGGTCCTTACTTACACTTTTGGATTCTCATACCAGAGAAACAATGTGGTATTTACATATATGTGCCTGATTTATTTCACTTAAGAGTATGAATTCAAAGTGCATACATTTTCCTAGAAATGTCTCAAGTGTATCCTTCTTTGTAATTTCCTTTTTTCACTTAATAAGATGGAAACATTCTCCCACCTCATTAAACATTTTTTACAGTATGATGTATGTAGCTGTACAATATTCCAATCTATAGATATAGCATAATTAGTTATGTTATGTCTATAGATCTATGCCTTCTGATTGCACCATCAAAAATAATATTACGAGGACACTTACTAGTAGATAAATCTTTTTATATAGCTCTATTTTCTTTGAGCTTACTCCTTAAAGTGAAGTTGCTGACTTAAAGGTAGTCTTTTTTTTTTTTTTTTGGTGGCACTGGGGATCAAACTCAGACTCTTGCCTGCCAGACAGGTGCTTAAGCCACTGAGCCAAACTCCCGGCCCTGGTTTTTGAGGCAGGGTCACACTATGTAGCTCAGGCTGGCCTTGAGCTCGCGTTGTAGCCCAAGCCATCCTCGAACTCACAACACTCCTCCTACCTCAGCCTCCTGAGTGCTGGGATTAAAGGTGTGTGCCACCACACCCTGCTGGTAGTCATATTTTTAATAAACACTACTATCTTACCTTCCAGAAATGTTGGACATTTTACACAGCTATTTAATGTTTAAGAGTGTCCTGTTTAGCTGAATGTGATGGTGCACAGCTATAATCCCAGCACTGGGGAGGCTGAGACAAGAGGCTTCCATCAGTTTGAGGCCACCCTGAGCTACACAGTGAGTTCAAGGTGAACCTGAACTACATAGCAAGAACCTGTCTGAAAAAAGCAAAACAAACAAACAACAAGAATAACAACAAAAAAGAGTCCTGTTTATCTGCATCCTCATAGTAAATATGCAGAATATATTGGACCAATGTAAATGATGCCTAGCCATCATTATAGTACCATTCAAAGTATTTTTTACTGCATTGAAAATCCTGTGTGTTGCCTCTTTATGCTTCCTTGCCCAGTACTCTCTGACAAGCATTGTTTTTTACTGTCCCTATAGTTTTGCCTTTCCCAGAGTGTGATATAGTTGGAATTTTATAGTGCATAACATTAAAATTGGATTCTTTTTTATTAATAGTCCATTTAAGATTCCTCCATATATTTTCATGGCTTGATAGTTCATTTCTTTTTTAGCACTGACTATCCCATTGTCTGGATGTACCACAGTCTATTTATATATTCAGCTGCTCCCAAGTTTAGGCAATTATGGACAATGGTGCTATAAACATC